>JAMYXO010001124.1:0-33138 GCA_033310375.1 Conus canariensis
CTGGTTTTTTTAGAAAAAATTTTTGTTGTAAAAAATTTGTGGGAAGGGGTCCAAAAAACTGTTTAAATTTTATATATTTTATATAAGATATTTTGAAAATATTTGGGAATATTATGAAGTATGAAACCCCAAACCCCAAAAAACCCCTGGGGGAAACCCCCTTTTTTTTAAAAGCCTAGTTATTTTTTATTTGAAAACCTTTTTTTTTTTTATTTGTTTCTTTGTTTTTTTTTTTTTGGGGTTTTTTTTTTCCCTGTTATGATTTCTTTGTTCAATGTAGGGTTGTTTTGCTTTTTGGTTTCAAAACTAAAAAAAAAAATTAAAAAAGGGGCAGGGAAACGGCGCAATAATTACAAAACCCGTACCAAAACTCTTGCCCCGTTGTAAAAAAAAACCCCCCCCTTCATTTTCCAAAAGGGGAAAAAATTCAAAAAAAATCAAGTGAGGTTGCAAAAAGCCCCGGGACAAACAAATGCAGCCGCACGCGCCCTAAAACCGAGACAAATTCATGCGCGAAAGCAGCCGCGTGATGCACGTGTTCGGGGGGGGAAGCAGTGTAATCTGCTTTTAAAATTTTCCCTTTTCCCCCCCCAAAAAAAAAAAACCCCAAAAAAAACCATTTCACCAGGAACCCAAATTTTTTCGCCGGGGGGTCGGGGGGGGAGCGAGGTCGGGCCTTTTTCCCTTTTGGGCCCGGGGGGTTTTTTTTATGAAGAACAGTCAGTCGCCCCCCCCCCGTGGGAGAAAAAAAACCGGGGGGGGAACCAGCGGAACAAGATCTTGGGGGTTTTGGGTAGGGCTCCCCGTTGGGCCCCGACGAGATCAAGGGGGGCGAGGCCGAAGGGTTTTTCCACGCGACTTTTGGGGGGTGCGGCCACTGCCCACTAAGTCTTTCTGCCTGAAAAAAAAAACATGAGGAAAGTTTTGAAGGAGACCATTCCTTTTTTCTTTTTTTTTTTTTTCTTTTTCCCCTTCCTTCCTTTTTTTTTCTTCCCTTTCCCTTTTCTTTCTTTTTTTCCCTTTTTTTTCCCTTTTTTTTTTTTTTTTTTTCTTTTTTTTCTTTAAATTTAACCCCCTGACACCCCAAAAAAAAAGGGAAAAACATCAACATGGCCCAAAAAAAAGGGCCCGCAGGCGAGTTATGTTCTTTCTTTGTTATTCTTCCTTTTTTTTTTTTCATTTATTCTTTCTTTTCAATTTTTCTCCCCCCTCTCTCTCTCTTTTTTCTCTCTCTCTCTCCTCTCTCTGCCCCGCCCGCACGCCCGCGCGGCCGGTGTGTGTGGTGTGTGTTGTGTGTGTGTGTGGTGGGTTTTGTGAGAGAGAGAGAGAGAGGGAGGAGGGGTGTGTGGTTTGTGCGCGCGCGCGGGGGTTTTTGTGGTGTGTGTGTGTGTTTTGTTTTTTTGTGGGGGAGTATACTTCGTCATATCAGGGATTTGATGGGGAAAAAAAAAAAAAAAAGGGGAAAAAAAAAAAAAAGGGGAAAGGAAAGGAAAAAGGGCAGAAAAAAGGGGAAAAAAAAAAAAAAAAGAAAGGACAAAAACAAAAAGGGAAAAAAAAAGGGGAAAAATTTAAAAAAAAAAACGAAAGGGAAAAGCCCCAAAAAAAAAAAAGAAATTGAAAAAGGGACAGATGGGAGAAAAAAAAAAAGAAAGGAAGGGGGGGAAATATAAAATATGGGGAAAGAAACCCTCATTGAGGTCTCATGTGACGATCCCCTCATGCCATGCGAGAGATAAGGTGCCCTCGTATAGGCATTAAAAAAAAAAAAAAGCCAAGAAAAGAAAGAGAGAAAGAAAAGAAAAAAAACGAAAGGACAGAATGAAAAAAGGGGGGGAAAAAAAAACAAAAAAAAAAAAAAGAAAGAAAAAAAAAGAAAAAAAGGGGAAGGGAAAAAAAAAAACAATAAAAGGAAAAGGGGAAAAAAAAAAAAGAAAAGAAATAAAGAAAGAAAGAAAGAAAGAAAAAAAAAAAGAAAGAAAAAAAAAGAAAAAAAAAAAAAGAAAAAAAAGAAAGAAAGAAAAGAAAGAAAGAAAAGTTTAAAAAAAAAAAGGAAAAAAGACGACAAACGACAGGGAGGGAAAAAAAAAGAAAAGAAAGGAAAAAAGAACAAAAATCTTTTTGGCTTTATGCAACAACGAAAAGGGGGAAAAAATAACTATTTATAAAATATGGCAAAATAGCGCAAGGGGGGGAAAAGGGCTCCTGTGTGATGAGTGTATAGGAGGGGTTTTTAAAAATGGGCCCCCCCAGGAGGTCTGTGAGGGTTCATCGTGCCAGCCCCAGAACAGGGGTAAAGAAATAGTAACCGTAATGGGTAATGAAACAGTAGATATTTTAAAATAATAATAATGTGATTGTTCGCGCAAAAATTTTCTTTTGTTTTAGGCAAAATAATGTTGCTTAAATTGTTTGGGGCGAGGTTTGATACTGGTTTAGAGTTTTGGGCCCGGGGTGTTCCGGATGTTGGGAATTTCGATTTAAAGTCCCCTGCGTTAGTTTGCATGAAATTTTTTGACGTAAATTGATGTCAATAGTGGGGGGGGGGAAAACCCCCCCTGCTTGGGAAAAAGAAACCCCCGGGCTTTTGGTTTTTTTAGGGGGCGGGTAAAAGGTAAGGTCCAAAAATTTTTAAAATGCGAAAAAAGGGCTTTTCAACCGATTGGTTTGAAAGGGCATAAAAAGGGGCTTTAAAAAAAAGGGCCCGATAAGGTTTTAAAAAAAAAAAAAGATAAGGGCCCCTTTTTAAAAGGGCGATTGGTTGAAAAAAAGGCAGATAAATTTTTAAAAAAGGGGCCCCCCAAAGGGGTTTTTTAAAAAAGGGTTCCCCCAAAAAAAAAAAAAAAAAAAAAAAAAAAAAGGGGCTTTTTTTTTTTTTTAGGGGTTTTTTTGGGGTCTGCTTGTTTTTTTTTCTTTAAAAAAACCAAAAATGTATGTTTGCCCCCATGGGATGTGTCCCTTTGGGGTAAATGTTATGGTCTTGTTTTTGTTTTAAAACAAAGTGTCCCCTTTTTTAAAAGATGTGTATTTTTTTTTCCAAAAAGCCAAGGGGGTTTTTTCCCCCCAAAAAAAAAAACTTGTGGGGTTGTCCCATCTTTGGTTTGTTGGGTTTGGGGTTTTTTTGGCTTTTGTTTTTGTGTCAGCTGTAAGTGCCTTTTTATTGTGCCATGCATGTAACGGGGCCATTTTTGTATTGTGTCATGAAAGTAAAAATGGGGGGGTTTTTTTTATTTGTGTCCTGGGGGGTAAGGGGGGGGGTGGGCCTTTTTTTTAAATTGGTCATGAATTTTCCCCTCCCCTTTTTATTGTTCTGCTGTAAGTGCCTTTGTTTTTGGGGGCCAAGCATGTAAAGTCCCCTTTTTAGTTTTAGCTGTAACGTGCCTTTGTTGGTGGGCTGCTGTAAAGTGCCTTTGTATGGTGCCATGATGTAAGGCCCCTTTTTAAATTTTTATGTGTAACGGCTTTTTTAGGGTGCCAGAGTAACGTGCCCTTTTAAAGGTCCCCTGCATGTGATCCCCTTTTTTTTGTTCAAAGAGAAATTTTCCCCTTTTTATTGTGTCTGCAGAAAAGTGTTTTTTATGGTGCCCTGCAAATAACGTCCCCTTTTTATGGGGGGCCATGAAAAGAAAGTCCTTTGAGGGGGCTAGTTGGTGTGTTTTATTGTCCCCTTTATGTAATGTTTTTTTCATTGTGTCAATGCATGAAAAAATTTTTTTGTATTGTGTTTGCTGAAAAATGTTTTTTAATTTTGTATGATGAATGTTTTTTTGTTTGTTCATTTATGTAAAAGTGCCCTTTTTTTTGTCCCCGAGAAAATCCCTTTTTTCACTGCATTTTGCATGCAAATTGTGTTGGAAATAAAACCCCCTCTCTCTCTCTCTCTTTTTCTCTTCCCCTCTCTCTCTCTCTCTGCTTTCAAAAGCACATGGTTTAAAGGTTATTATTGTTCCCCCCAAAAGGGAGCTAAAAAATGGAGCATTCCCCCCGCGTACAATACCACAGATCACCCAGACCCGCTTACCCCACACACAACACCCCACACCAAAAAACCCCAACACAACACCTACACACGCTCGGTGGCGCATTTTTACACGCACGCACGCGGCTTATCCGACCCGCGCGGAGCAAATCAAAAAAATAGAAGCAGCAACAATAACAAAAAAGCATCAACAACAAAACAAAAACAGTAAATATCCCAAAAAACCGGGACGTGACGACAGACAGACAAACGGCCACTACAAAAAACAATAAAAAAAAGATTAGATAAACAACAAAACACAGAACCCAAAAAAACAATCTAATTTTAATGAAAACGAAAAAACTGGGTAAAAAAAATTAACTGACAAAAAAACAAATACTATATTGAAAAAAGAAGAAAAAAACAACACACCCACCCACCCACACACCACACCACAACAAACAACACACACCCAACACACACCAACACCAACCCCAAAAAAACCCACCCAAAAACCAAAAAAAGCAACAACAAAAGAAGAAAAAGTAACCGATTCCCCCCCCCCCCTCCCCCACCAATCAAACATTATGAACCCGATACAGAAAAACCCCCGGAAATAGTCCCAATTCCTATAGAAACGTTTTTTTGGCCCGGCCCCCCCCTTCTGTTGTTAATTTTAGCCGGAAATAGTAAACATCGGAAAAAAAAAGCCTTTATAGAAATCTTTTAAAACCCCTGAAGCTTCCCCCGCCGGCTATATAAACTTTTTTTATGGGTTTTCCCCTTTTACCTCTGTTATGTGAATTTTCCCCAAATATAAACGGAAAAAAAACAAGTTACATTTAAAGTTTTTTTTTGGTTTGGCCCAATTTTCCCTTTTTCAAAAAAGGGAAAAAATGTGACTTGTCAAAAAGAAAAATTTTTAATCAACAAGTTAAGAAAACAACAAAAAGAAAAAACGAGTTAGCCCTTTTGGTTTTTGGGAATTCAAACAACATTTTTGGGATTGTAAAAAAAGGGGGAAAATTTTAAGGAAAAAAATTTTTAAAAGGGGGGGATTTTAAAACGCCATAAGACGGAACGCACCCGAGTTGAGAATCCCTTTTTTGGCGGTTCAAGAAAACAAAGGGGAAAGGCCTGTCCCCCGGACTATTTTTAAATAAAACCAAAGTTTTTTCCAAGTTGGGTTTACAAAGGGGGGGGGTTTGTTTGGGTTGGTTAGGTTCAAAATACCACAACTTTCCTACAGAAAAGAAGTGGGAAAGGGAAAAGTGTGGGAATCGATAAGATTTGGTTTTGTGAGTCCTGTTGCCCACGTTAAAAATGGGAGAAAAAAAATACTTCAACAGGGGAAAGTGGGTTTTTTGGGGGCATGGCCAAAAGCACACTTGCGTTTAGAAAACAAAAGGCACGTGTGTTATTCACTATTGTGTTTGGTCCCGTGTGGGGTCTCTCTCTTCTCCTCCCCCCTCTTCTCTTCTTTTTTGTTTGGACGAAAGGCAGGGGGTTAGAGATGGGTTAATTAATCCACTACCCGGAAGCTTCCCCATGCTTCACTGCACCTCCCCCTTCTTCCCCCCTTGGTAACACCCCCCTTTAAAGGGCATGGCGCCCGATCCCCGGGCCCAAACTTCGTCCCGCCGTAAGGGGAAAACTTACTTAGAAACACCCCCCCTTTCGCCAGATTGGGCCCAAGAAACCATTAGAGAAGCTACCCCAGTTTAATGGCTGCAAAGTCCTTGCCTCCAAAATCTGTCCCATAAAACCAAAGACCCAACCCCCCCAAAACAGGGGGCCCTCAAAAAGAGCAAAAGGGGGGTTTTCCCAACACAAACCCCCCATGCCACAAAAAGCCCCCAGTTTAAAATAAACTGTTTCCCCCGCGAACACCCCTAATCCCAACTCTCGCAGTGTTATAATATAAAAAGTTTGCCTAACCCTACAAAGAACCCTTCTAAATCCCCCTCCACATGTTTCCCCTTTTTTCCCCCCTGTTAGAAAGACAAAAAGCAATGAAAAGAAGAAACGTGACCCCCCTCCCACCCCATAGAATCCCCCCCCCTTCCTTCCAAAAACCCACACTAGCAGAACCAAACACCCCCCCCCAAAACATTTAGCTGCAACCTCAAAAACTTGGTACAATTTCCCCGCAACCAAAAACCACCTCAAATACCCCTTCAATCCACCAAACCCAAAAAGCCCCCTTAATTAAAACAACACTCCGCCACCCCCCAACCCCATTACACTTCCCAACCCCCCCCCCAAAAAACCAATTTACACACATCCCACAGCATTTAGTACAACCCCCCACCCACTACACCTTTGCGGGTTAGCAGTTGCTGAACACAATGACGGCTTCCTGCGTCCAGCCTCACGCAACACCAACCACTCCTCTCCCCATGTCCTCAATTAAATTTAAATTAACATGTCGCTGTAATGCATCCTTATATTCGTAATCATTGCTACATCACCGTCCTGTGAAATATGTTTTATATCCATTTTCAATCACATAGGTAGAGTGCGATATGCTTTTTTCCTCATCCATGTGCTATGTATGTGCGCACTAAATGGTTGTGAGCGGCATATGTTTTATCCATTTCATATCACATAGGTAATGTGGTGCGCATTTTAATGGTTTGTGAGCGTGCAAATGTTTGTATCCACTTCATATCACTATGTAGTAGTCCCGATATGCTATTAATTTTCATCATCCAGGTGCTAGGTATGTAGGGCGCATATCTAATTGTTATGAGCGCACATGTAATAGTTTTTTTTCCCTACATGCGTGTGGGGAGCCCCCACACGTGTGTGTGGGGTGTGTGTGTTTTGGGGTTGTGTGTGTGTGTGTGTGTGTGTGTGTGTGCGGGGCGTGGGGTGCGTGCTTGCGTGCGTGCGTGCGTGCGCGTGTGCGTGCGTGGGTATGCGTGTGTGTGAGTGGTGTGTGCGCGCGTGCACTCGCGAGTGTGTGTGTATGTATAAACTATGTTTTATTTGTTGTTGTTTGTTCGTTTCCTTGTCGGCCCCTCTGCAGTCTGTCGGTTTGCCTGTCAGATGTGTTGCTACTATTATACGATTATTACTCTGATCTCAAGGAGTGCGTTTTGTGGTGTTGTGGACAAACAAAAACTGGTGCGTCGACATCGAAGTGCTCCCAAACTCAGTGGTTAAAAAGAAGGGCAAAATGTGCTGACACTGGAGTTTTTTAAACAAACAAAAACGGTGCGTCGACATCGAAGTGCTGCCACTCAGTGGTTAAAAAGACGGGCAAAATGTGCTGACATTGGAGTGTTTGTATACAAACAAAAACTGGTGCTTTCCGAAAACGAAGTCCTGCCACTCAGGGGTTTTAAAGGACAGAACAAAAGGGTCCCTGACTTGGATGTGATGCGTGCTCGTATTGAGAGACTAAACGAGTCATTATCATAGACCAATGTTCATTACCCTTTTCTTTGAACATTTTTTAAACCTTTTTTTTGAACTTAGCAGAAGCCTGCGTCCCTGTTCTAAACTGTTTGTGACCATTACGTAATTTGTGTCACATGGCCCAAAAAGGAGTAAAAATTCCCAAAACGGGACACAAGACAATAACTAAACCCTTGGGTTTACAACATTAACAACCAAGACTTTTTGCATGACTTACTTAACTCAAATCTATCTTTTTAGTTTTCCACAAACTATCCAGATTTGCTGTTTGAATTTTGGATCAAAAAATTTACAGAGATATATAATAAACACGCCCCCATCGACAAACGATTAGAGTAAAGGGATGATCCTAAAACCGGCATGGTACACTAAAAGAGTTACAGGGGGGCAGGTTACCTTAGAGATCTGCTTAAAACAACATGGCAATGAAGAGGAATCTAGAAAACGAGAAATGCAATAAAAATTCACAGAAACGCAGAGAAAAAACGAAATATTTTCGAAACTAATATCATCAAACCAGAACCCAAAATTGGTATGGAGAGCTATTAACAAACTTACAACCAAACCACCTTCTTCAAAAACACTGTAATTAAAGACATCTCTGTCGAACAGCTAAGACACACTTTTGCACAATAAACTAAAAAAAATTGTCACGACAGATTTTTCCAAAAACAAACGATCTTCAGAAACGAAACAATATTGCCAAGATAAAAAATCACGTTCCCGAACTTCAAAATTCCACCAATAACAGTCTTTTAAGTTTAAACACTACTAACGCACCTAAAACAGTCAGGTACTGCGGGTGATGGCCTAGAAAGGGGCAAAATCCTCAAACTATCAGCCCCCAGCAATTACAAAATACATTAACATACTCTCCAATTTTATGCATAGACAAAAATCATTTCCGATAGTTAAAAAAAAAACAAAAGTCCTTCCTATCTACAAGGCAGGTGACAACTCAGACCCTGCTAAATACAGACCAATCTCAATCGTTTTCCCTGTGTCCAAACCTTTGGAAAAACCATGAACAAACACCCCATTAAAACCACCTTAATACATATCACTTCTTCAACCAAGACAGTCCGTTTTGACACAACCATTCATGCCACACAGCCCTAATCAACTTAGTTGAGGCTGGCTAAATAGCATTAACAAAAACAGATATTGTGGTGTCCTATTCATCGATTTAAAAAAACATTTGTGTAAAGGGACCAAAACCTTTTTCTTAAAAATTGAAATTGTAATGGCTTTTCCACAAAAACTTTTTCCCGTTTTTCCCAAATCAAAACCCCACAAAAAGGCACAATGTTGAAAATCAATACAACTTTCTCTTCATTTCAAACACTTTCCTATGGCGTCCCAAAAGGCTCTATCCTGGGTCCCTTACTGTCACAATTTACTTTAAATTTATCTACCTCTCCATATCAAAAACCACCTGGAACATTTTTGCTAAATAATCCAACAATACACACAAATCATTCTGATGTTACTGTTTCTTGCACAAACTTTAAAAATAAAGTGCGAATGACCTCGTCAAATGGACTAAACTAAATCACATGTCCCTTCAACCCTAAAAAAAACTAAATAAATGCTTAACACAACCAAAAACAAAAAAGGCAAAATCTCACCTTTAAAAATTTCCTCCTGTCCTTTTAAAAAAGAACCTGTTGAACAGGTAACATACCTCAAAGTGCTAGGAATAACAATTGATAAAAAGCAATAGTTGGCAAGCTCACATAACCTCACTGTGCAAAAAAAATTCACAGAAAGTTTATCAACTCCCCAAAAAATCAACGTTCCTCGACCTGTTTTTCACGCAAGTTTTTTTTTTTTCCAGTCTCATAAACCCACCACATAGATATGGATCTAATCTTATGGGACTCTGCTAGTGCAAAACACCCTCAAACATTACTAACCTCACAAGGGGAGCACTTCAAATTGGGTCCTCCTAAAAACCAGTAGTTTTTCTGGACTCAGACTATGAAAAGATTCAGGTTCCCCCCTTTAATCTGAAATTAGAATACAACAAAGGGATCATAATGCACGGGGTTGTGTCTTGGAAGGCACCCTCCACGTTAGTTCCAAAATTCTAAATTTAAATTTCCCTAAAGGGGACTCCACCCAAACTCATGTCCCAGTCCTAGAATTGGCTTATTCAAATCCAATTTTAACATTTTCCCAGCTTCCTGTCAATGGAACTCGCTCCCGAATCAACCAAACAACACCAATGCATATCAACCTTCAAAAACCATTATTTCAACCAACTTATGTCCAGTATTTGCATGCTCCGCCATAAACCAAACCCCAGCCACAACCACCCTCTTTGCCCTTATGTATGAACCTGTCCCAAATTTTGGAAAAAGGTTTTGTATTTGAAATGCACATGTATTGTGTTTAGTAAGTATGTCTTATGTGAGTATGTGGTGTTATGAGTGTGCGTGCGTAAGTGTGCGTGTCTTTTGCGCGCGCGCCGGCGCCTGTGTGTATGTGTGTTGTGTGTGTGTGTGTGTGTGTGGTGTGTGTTGTGTGTGTGTGTGTTTCCTACTTCCCCTTTCCCTCTTGTCTTATGTCGATATCTTTTTTTTTCTCTCTCCTCCCCATCTCTCTCTCCTCTCCTCCTCATTCTCCTCTCTCGCTCTCTCTCTCCTCTCTCCCCTCTCTCCTCACATAAGTTCTCCTTGAATGACTTAATATATTACCTACATGACATCCCCCCTCCTACCCGGGTGACTGGGTTGTCACTATGCCCCCCAACCCCCCCCCCCCCCCCCCCCCCCACCCATTTGTGCCTTTTTTCCCCTGGTGCTTCAAAATCCCATTGTCTTAACATCTCCTTTGGTTTTTTTTTGATTGGTAATTGTTCTAAACAAGCTCTTTCCCCGCACCCACTTTTTCGCCTCTTTCTCCCTCTCTCCCTCTCTCTATCGCCCTTCCCCCGCAACCTTTCGCTCCTGCTCTCCCCTCTCTCTCCCTCTGGGCCCGTCTGTCTGTCCTGTTTTCCTCTCTCTCTCTCTCTCTCTCTCTCTCTCTCTCTCTTCTCTCTCCTCTCTTCCCTCTCTCTCTCTCTCCTCCTGTCTTTCTGTCCCGTCTGTCTTTTCTCTCTCGGGCTCTCCCCCCGTCACTCTCTCGAATCTCTCTGTCTCTCTATCTCTCTCTCTCTCGGGGCCTCCCTGTCTTCTGCTGCTGTCTGTCTGGGCTGTCTTCTCTCCTCTCTCTCTCTCTCTCTCCTCTCTCTCCTCTCCTCCCTCTCTCTCTCTCTCTCCCCGTCTGTCTGTCTGTCTGTCTGTCTCTCTCTCCTTCTCTCTCCTCTCTCTCTCTCCCTGTCTGTCTGTCTGTCTGTCTGTCTCTCCTCTCTTTCTCTCTCTCTCTCTCTCCTCTCTCCTCTCCCTGTCTTCCTGTCTGTCTGTCTGTCTGTCTTCTCCTCTCTCTCCTCTCTCTCTCTCTCATCTCTCCCCGTCCCGTCTGTCTGTCTGTCTGTCCTCCTCTCCTCTCTCTCTTTCTTCTCCTCTCTCTCCCTGTCTGTCTGTCTGTCTGTCTGTCTCTCTCCTCTCTCTCTCCTCGTCTCTCTTTTCTCTCCTCTCTCATCTCCTGGCTGTCTGTCTGTCCCGTCTGTCTCTCTCTCCTCCTCTTTCCTCCTCTCTCTCCTCTCCCTGCCCGTCTGTCCGTCTGTCTGTCTGTCGTCCCCCTCTCTCTCTCTCCTCTCGTCTCTCTCTCCCCTCTCTCTCTCTCTCTTACACAAACGCCTTCAAGTAAATGCTCTCCTTGTCCCAACTTTCTTATCCTGATGTTGCTCATATAATTTGGGTGATATGTATTGTTTCATTATTTTCATCAGCTCTTTCCGTCTTATATTGGCACATATTCTGAATGTGTTTTTTCTTTAACATGATCTTTTCTATGAAAATGGGGGGGGGGGTTCCCCCCCCTCTCTCTCTCATTTTCTCTCTCTCTTTGCCCCCCCCCCCCCCCCTTCAAATTCCATCTCCCCTTTTCCAAAATACCTTCTACTATTTTCATGTCTCGGAAATGATTGCATGTTTGCCCTTCCCCTCTCTCTCTCCCCTCTCTCCCTCCCCTCTCTCTGCTCTCTCCTCTCTCTCTCTCTCCCCCTCCTCTACCTCTCTCTCCTCTCCTCTCTCTCTCTGTGCGTGCATGTTGTGCGTGTATGGGTGTGTTCCAAATTATGTACGTACTTTGTCATATTCCCTTTTACTGTCTGTTTTTATACATGCTAATTTTTTACCCTTGTAGTACATTTCCATATATTTCCCCCCGCTCAGCCCAAACCCCCCAAACCCCCCCTCTCGTCCCCTTCCCCCTTTAATTTTTTGTTTTTATTTTTTACTTTTTGTTTTTTATTATTTTTATTTTATTTTTTTATTTCTCTTCTATTTCCATTTGATGTTCCATTAAAGTTTTGCATGCCCGGGCTTTGTTGCTTGTTTGCTTTCTTACATTATTTCATTTCACTGCTATTGTAGTCCCTACTCAGGGCGAGTGACTGGATGTAAAAAAGCACGCCAGTGCTCATCTATTATCCTCGTAAATAAAGAATTTTGTCTTGTCTTGTCTTGTCTTTCTTGTCTCTCCCTCTCTCTCTCTCCCCCTCTCTCTCTCCCTCCTCTCTTTTGTCTCTTCTCTGTCTGCCCTGCCCTGTTCTGTCCCTTCTGTCTGTCTGTCCCTTTCTCTTTTACCTATCTATCTATCTATCTATCTATTTTATCTATCTATCTATCTAACCTATCTATCTATCTATCTGTCATCATTCCATTTTTTAACTGGTTATGTGTGAACTTTTTAAATTTGCTCTGATGGGGGGTTGCATTTGTGTGTGCGTCTCGGTGTATTAGTCATTGGGGTGTTTTCTTTTTCAGTGTATGTCTGTGTGCATGTTCACATTATTATGTTTGTATGTATAAGTGTGTATATCCATTGTTTGAAAACCCTTGTGGTTGTGTGTGTGGGTTTTGTGTGTGTGTGGTGTGTGTGTGTGTGTGTGTGTTGTGTGTGTGCGCGCGCGCGCGCGCGCGCGCGCGTATTGGTGGGGCTATATATGTGTATTGTGTTGTGTGTGTGTGTGGTGTGTGTGTGTGTGTGTGTGTTTGTGTGTGTGTTTGTGTGTGTGTTTTGGGTGGGGTGTGTGTGTGTGTGTGGGGTGTTGTGTGTGTGTGTGTTTGTGTGATGTCTTTTTTTTCTTTCTTTTTTCTAAGGACAGCCATTTTCATCTTTCTGAAGGGAAGTGCGCACCACCCGCAAGAAAAAGACAGAGGGGCACTCAGTTTCGGGGCCCCAGTCCAATCGAAATTAAATATTAATGTGGGCTTATCTTCACAGGAGACAGGTTTTCGTTCTATGGTTACTGTTTATTCAACCGGGTTGTCTCCTTTATCATTTTCTGTTCAAAATCAGTTTTTTAATGTCCCCTCCGCTCCAAAGTACAGTATGGGTGCCCACATGATGAGATAAACAGTTACCCCACTCAACCAGTGATCCCATATTTACTGATTTTGGGGTAAAATGTAGTGATGGGGGTAGATTATTTACTTACTCGAAAAGAAAAAAAAAATCAGGAAAACAGCATTAAGTTTGAATTCATTTTGAAACTTTTGGGGGATCTCCATCTCTTTTTCTTGCACTGACAAGCAGCAAGTGTATCATGACAATAATGGCACTCCTGTGATGTTACTGACTAGAGAAGTGCAGGGGAAAAGAACCAGAACTTCTACATTCCCCTTGTTGGCCTGATAAAAGCTTTTGATAAATGTCAGTAGTTTAGAGTCGTGGGTTATGCAGGCCTACTGTCTAACTCATTTGTCCACCGGGCGTTTATCCCGGATCATAATGACCTTCATATTTAAGTCTCACTAGTGGAAAAACCCTGTCTAGACCCTTCCAGTGTGCAATGGAGTGAAACAAGGATGTGGGCCCCGGCACTGCTTTTTTTAAACAATTATGTTCACCAGAATCAAATTTTTTCTCTTTAAATCTCCTGTACCAATGCACCCCACTTCCCGGCAAGAAGCGCGCATTGTCACGGTCATGTGCCAGTGAATGGCTGTCCAAAAGGGAAGCGTTTTTCAGGAACTGGACCAGATTTTTTTTTGCTGCCATCACAATAAGGATCATGCAGGGTTGTAGTGACATGTCAGGTGTTTCAGGGGATTTCACTGTACCCATAAATGAAACCAATTTACAATCTAAGCAGAAAAAAAAGTCCCCTCTTTTCGTTAAAGTGAATAAGTTATAACGAAAAACAACCAAAAAGTTCTTTTGAACGATAATCGTTATATTAAACTCATCCCTCAAAAGTTTAATAAGCGGCAGTCGATTAAAGTAAAATCAGCTCCAAAGTTTATTTTAAAACGATAATCGGTTTTTTAGTAAACACAGCCACAACAGTTTTTAAAAAAGATGTCACCTATAGAAACCTCCGGTTATGTAAAAAAAAGGGCATGGGTCCCAAGGGGGGTTTACTATATAACCACTCACCCCTTCTAGGGATCAACAAAAAAAAAACATGCGAAAAAAAAACCATTTGGGAAATGACTTTATAAACACTGATGCAGCAACACAAAACAATGTAAAGACAATCACACTGTTTCCTGCACCTTCACAGCTGGAACATGCAGCATGGAGCACTTGAACGCGTGACCCCTCATTCTGGGGTAAACAGGGGGAAGGTCAGCGTCACATTTGCTGTTTTTTGGACCGACAAACAGTGGGTTTAGTTTTGATTCGGGGGAGTGTTTATCGCACCACAATGGACAGCAAGCACAAAGACGAGCCTTTCCGCAAAGAATGGCGAGAGGATTGGGATGCTGCAAAAGGGTCACGCAAAAGAAGGTTGCTGGAGCCTTGGGGGGTATCCCAAGCGTTGTTTCCCGTAAGGGAATCGATATCAAACAACAGGGGCAGTCACTCCACGACATTCGGAGGTCACCCACGTGTCACAAAACCCCGCGACAAAGGGCCGATATCTTCCTTGCCAGGCACAAAGAAACCTTTCCACAAAACCACACAGCTGCAACATGACCCTCCAAACCCTCAGGGAACCGGGGGGTCAACCCCAGACAGTCAGGAAAGGCTTCACCACGGTGGGGCCTCATTTTAAGGCCCCGCAATTCGGGTTCCATGACCAACAACATAAACAAGCAAAAATGCTGTGGGCACTGGAGCACCAAGGCTGGCCTGCTGCAAACTGGACTCCAGTTTTGTTCAGTGATGAGTCCAAGGTTTTGTTTGGACGTGACAGACCGAAGAAGGAGGGTGTGGCGAAGGCAGAATGAACGATTCCCAACCCCAACTTCATTGCTTACAGCATGACCCGCTAATGTGGGGGCTTCAGTAATGTGTGGGGAGGCATTGTCAATGCAAGGCAAAAACCGATCTGCTGGTGATGGAGAATGGCACCATGAATGCTGTCCCGATATCGTGACGAGGTTCTTCACACCCCAATGTCCGACCCTTACGCTGGTGCCATTGGTCCCGACTTCATCTTGTGGATGACAATTCTCGTCCTCGGACCGTGCCCGCAATTGTCAACCAGTACCTTCAGAAATGAGGCAATTGCAGGCGCTTGGAGGGCCTGCACGCTCACCAGAATACCTCAAACAGATTGAGCGTGTCTGGGATATCATTGGGCGAGCTGTCCAACACGAGAGCAGCTGCCTCAGAAACATCCATGACCTGGAGTTTGCCCTCCAGGAAAGAATGGGCCAGAATCCCCACACCAGATCAGGAACCTCATCTGCAGCATGAGGTAGGCGTTGTAGAGCTGTGATCGCAGCCCGTTGGTGGTCACACACATTACTGAGAGTCATTCATTCTCCAAGTCCACACAGACAGCAGTGGATTGTTCAGGTGACTCTTCTCCCTTCCATGTCCGTGTTACAGGGTGAGCCTTTAAGGGGTTGTGTCATTTGTCTATTCTGTTCTCTTTTGGTTTATCTGATGGAATTTTCCCTCATTTTGTTTGGGTTTGGATGAAATAATGACTAATTAATCAGTATTTTGAACCGTTTGAGTTTTTGATTGACAAATATTCTGGACCATACAGTGTTTTGAATATCTTTATCCCTGCAAATGTGGAGTGGTAAATATCCGGTTCACTGTACTTTTCTACCGACGGAGTTGACATGGGATTTTTCCCTCTGATCGTCGTCATCCATGTTTCCCCTTTAACCTGTTGGTAAAAGACGCTTCGAAGTCACAACGGGTCGGAAAAGAATACATTCCCAGTGTTGTTATTTTTCAAAATGTTTATGGTCGCTTACCTCCCTAACTTATTGACAGTATCTTTTTAATCGTTTCTTTGTTTTGTTGTAATCCGTTGTTGCTGTTTTTCATGTTATTGTTTGTTGTTGTTATCATTGTGTGTGTGGTGTGTGTTGTGTGGTGTGTGTGTTTGGTGTGTGTGTGTGTAGTGTGTGCGTGCGTTGCGCGCGTGCGTGCGGGGGTGCTGTGCGTGCGTGCGTGCGAGCATACGTGTCGTGTGGTGTGGTTGTTGTGTGTGTGTGTGTGTGTGGTGTGTGTGTACGCGCACGAGCCGCGTGAGTGTGTGCGAGTGTTTGTGTGTGTGCGTGTGTGTGTGTGTGTGTGTGTGTGTTGTGTGTGTGTGTGTGGTGTGTTCGCGAGCGCGCGCGCGCGCGTATGAGTTTGTAAGATGGTATTGTGGGTGCACTGCACGCGTCTGTCCAGTTTTTCTCCATATATGTGCACTGTGTGTTGTGTGGGTGTGTGTGTGTGTGTGTGTTGTGTTGTGTGTGTGGTGTGTGTGTGTTGTGTTGTGTTTTATGCGTGTGCGCGCTTGCTTGTGTCTGGACTGAGTAGTGTGTGTGTGTGTGTGTGGGTGGTGTGTGTGAGTTGTGTGTGTGTGTGTGTGGTTGTGCGTGCGTGTGTGTGTATTCGCGCAGACGAGTTTCTCTCTCTCTCTCTCTCTCTCTCTCCTCTCTCTCTCGTCTCTCCTCTCTCTCTCTCTCACTCTCTCTCTCAATATGTGCGAGGTTTTTTGTGTGTGTATGATGCGCGCAGGATGACGGTGTGTATGTAAGGGTGTGTGTTTGTGTGCACGTTACACTGTATCTGTGTGTGTATGTGTGTGTGTGTGTGCGTGTGTGGGTGATGTGTGTTGAGTGTGTGTGTGTGGAGTGGTGTGTGTGAGTGTGGGTGTGTGTGTGTGTGTGTGTGCTGGCGGCGCGCGCGCGCGCCGCGCGCCCATGTAAATGTTTTTCGTGAATGGATGGTTTGTGTGTGTGTTGTGAGTGTAGTGTTGTGTTGGGTGTGTGATGTGTGGTTGTGTTGTGGTTTGGTGGTGGTTGTCTGATGTACCCGCCATCACCTAATGCCTGACATCGCTGCTGGTTGTGGGTGGTTGTTCTAGTAGGTTTGTGCTGTCCTCCTGTTCCGTGTCTGTCCTTTTCCCTTTCTTTCTTCCTTTTAATGATTTCTTGTCACCAAGGGTAACAAATGAGGAAATAGAGGTTAGGGAATGCGGCACTCGGGACAAACAGAATCTTTCCTTGTTTTCCTTTATCTTCAGTCTTTGAGTTATTGTGTAATAGTAGGTTGTGCATCTGGTGCTAAAAGCAACTAACAACATTCCACAGCTCACCATCTACTCACACCAGATGCCCCACCACCTAAGTAAGCATTCACCTTTCATTCCACCACTTCACAGACAAAAACACTTCATCTACAAGCTGGCCGAGGGGAGCCAAATTCCCAATCTCCATAAGCAAGATACAGTCAAGCATCCCCTCAACATCATACATCATCACCTCAAATGACATCGCAGACATACTCTCACATCAAAGAGAACAATACTCCAGACCACATCTCCATCATGCACACCCCCCCCCGGAACCTATATTCACAATCCACCCCATATCTCCGCACACACTCCAGCACAGGACTCATGCAAACAAATAATCCACTAATAACAACCATTCCAAGGCACCATCACATCGCACATCAACTCCAATTCTGGTCAAACCCATCAGACCTCAACAAAATGAAATTCAACGGTTCCCACACAACAAACGTAAATTGTCTCCAAACTTCCATCGTACAAAGCATCATAAATCATCGAAGAAGTTCTACCCCAACACAAAAGCTTCAATCCACTCCTCAACAAATTTTTCTGGTGCACGATCCACATCAACAAACAATTCTTCAACCGTTCGGAATCTAAAACAATCAGTAGATCATCAAAAAGCCAAACGTACGCCTACCAAACTCAGTACCCAACAATTGAAGATCCATCCCAACACCGAATGGTACCTGCTCAATCACCCCACCCCAATCACAAACCCCACACTCAAACATCACACACATCAAAACAACAACCGAAAAATGAAACAGAAACACATCAAATTCACTATCAAATTCCAACAGTATCCAGACAAATCTCAACATTCTTTCAACGCGCAAAATGCCGGCCACATACAAGCGCAAAAAAGCATGCCGCCTCAAACCACACAACTAACTCAACATCTCTCACCAAATCCCAAAACACAAAACAAACACTCAATTCCTTCGAGGACAACAATCCAACGCACCACTCCGAAAACCCACCCCAGTACAGACCACAAGCCTAGATCAAGTTCAACCCATAGGGACCACCAACATTCAAATCACACACAATCCTCAACACTCACACATCCACTCCCAAGTGACAATGCCCACACACAACTCCTCATGATCAACTACTCAAACACAGTCAGGTCACGAGCCATTCAATAACCTGAGATTCACAACACCACAGCCATCTTCTAATCACAAACTTCATCCCGTCACCAATCCCAACACCATCACATTGCTCTAAGAGAAGCTTCGTCATCGTGCCACCAAAACAAATCGAACCCCCCACCAAACTCCCCAACCATCCAACATCAGATCAAACACGAACCCAGCTCGACCCTCAACCACACCCGACGTCATCCAGCCCCACACAACCCACCTCCCCATCAAACAATCAACGATCCACGACGCATCACACCATCACATTACGATCAACACGCGCAGAAAAATATACTCACACAAATCAACATGCAGTCCTAACATCGGCATCAGCAATGCATTCATACACCAACACACAATCCCAAAAAACAAATCAAAGCCAAACCTCAAGATCCCCATTCTACCCACCAACAAGCAACCAAACACCCCCATACGTATCCAAACCACAAAAATAGCAATTCACTCATCTCGATTCCAGACACAACACAGCATCAACAAAAACACATGTGATATCCTCATCACGCCACTTCATCCACACTATCATCCCAGATCCAAATCTTACTCCACGCACAGCTCATCAACATACAATCCCCATCCGTAACAACCAAACACCCAGATGCATCATTCACTCAAACCTATAGATCATTATTTCCAACAACGCAAAAACCCATCATCTCTTATCACAACCCACCAATCAACCCCGAACACAATTATTCCCCACATGCGCACACAAGCATCACACTCCCCAATCAACAAAACTTCCACATTCCGCCCACGAACAACATCACCACACCAACTTACCTGGGGAGTGCGGCTGGTACACGACACGGAGCACGATAGACAATCGAGACCACTCCGGTTACAACACTCAATCACAATTTCAACCAATCCAATCTCCAAACACCACCAGAACCAAGTTCTCACTTCGGACACCTACACAACCATCCATCAATGATCACATCATGTCCAAAAAGAACACCCCAATCACAAAAGTTCACCCCAGCCACAATCCAATGAATCACCCCAGCCACAAGAAGCAACACGCACACAAATTACTCAACAATCAAATGATCCCCACTAAACACACCGTCCATCTTACGAAGATAAAAAACTAAGAAAATATCTCAAGAAACAAAACATTCGAAATATCAACCCACAAGGAAACATTCCACCCACAAAATCACCAACTAAAGTAACATCCCCCCATCAGAAAAAACTCAGCCCCCATCCACACTTCCTAACAATTAGGATAGTGCTATCATTCACAATCACCATCCCATCACCCATCCACAACCTCAAAATAAATTCAAACGTCAACAGAACACGCTGCACACAAAAAACAAATCCCATCAGTTTCCCACACCACGCATCCCCCCACACCACATTCGTACAATCACACCAACCAATTCAAAATATAGCAACACAATCCCCAAAAGAATCACCATCCCTCAAATCCAGTCACATAACACAAACCATCACAGCCCAAATCTCATCATGACACAAGACAACACCACATTCTCTCCACCATTCTACACACAAAAACCGAATCCCAACACACCCGAACCCTGATCATCTCAACCAATCAAACCACAGAACTATCATCGCCGAGTTCAAAAATAGAATTCAGTCAATTCACGTCACACGAATGAATGCAGTAAGAAACTTTATCTCAATCATCGATGATAGAGGTTCAACCCCCCCAAACATTAATATCCAACATTCATCACCTTCACAACACGGAGGCATCACAAACCAACAACCACCACAACAAAAAAAATCTCACCACATAATTGCCACGCAGCACCAACTCCAACAGTTCACCTAAACCAATTCTAACTATCCACACCCCTTCAATCGACCATCACCACAAATTTCCATTATGCGCCACAGACGACACATAATAAGTCAATCCCCTCTCAGCACTCACCAAAATCATAATCCCTCGTCCGAATTCGCACCGAAATCCCACCTGCAACCCAACCAACACCTCCGATCAAACAATCCCAACCGAGCATCAAAGATCTCCAACAACCCAAACATCGAATCACGATCATACGTTCCAACCCATCACTCCAACGACACAACCACCCCAACACCGATTACCAATCATCAAAATCACATTCAAAGTCAAAAACACAGCACAAAACAGATCTCCCACCCCAGCACCCATTCTCCACCATAGTCACCTCATTATCTCCCACCCTCCACTCAGCATCATCCTTCACCCCCCACACTAACACCCCACCAACATCACCGCACCCAATCAATCCAGATCGCCAGGCCCAAATCCACCCAAACTCCGACACAATTCAACAGCACCAACACACAAAATCAAATTCATCTCCACCTCAGAAACCAGATACATCCCAAAAGACCAAGAAGATACAATCATAACCAACCCGCCCCGCCACACAAATACAATTTCCACCAATAAAAACCGGAGCAACAGATCGCACCACACCCCAACACCAGATCCATCAACACCAACATACGAAAATAGTATTCTCACATGATCACCCCCAAACCACATCTCACGTCCAAGCGAATCCCCTCGCAATCCACATCAAACCTCCATCAAATTTACACCTGGCAACTATCCCCCGGCCATCCAATTCCCATAACCCATCAATCACCACCTAACACCAAGCCAACAAGCATCCCTGCAAAATTCCACATCCACATCCCCAAAAGACCCATATTCGTCGCATCATTCACAGCCGCCACACATCATTCCCGTCAACTCACACAATAGAAATTCAGCAATCACAAAAAATTACTCAAATACACATAATCAATAATGCACTGCATGTCGTAAAACAGAATCTAACACACCCAATAATCCCATCAAGAAACCATCACCAACAAGATCCGTCCTCAACATCCCTCCACCATAACAGTCTAGTGCCCAATTCAATCCCCGAATCAAGCTCATCCGCCCACCCCCCCCCCCAATCAAATCACCGAATTCACATTTCGGCACCCATCACCACACCAAATTCCCACGAACCCCCGGCACTATCAACACTCCCACTCCGACCCAACCCAACAAGCAAAGTACAATCGACACATCCAACATCATCCTTCATCTCACAAACGGCCCACCCACACGCAAAAACATCGCCCGACACACCCACAAGGCTTTACATCCACAGAAAGATCAGCATCAAATTCCAATCCAATCAATCACTAATCTAATCTTCGACCAGCATCCTTTTTCCACACCCCCACTACAAATCACCCTCCACCACAAACACACCAATCCTCATCCCAATCATTCCCCAACAATCTGGTCCCAGATAAATAAACACCCATCCAAACAAATCCCAAATACCCCCCGCAACCAACTCTCCAGATCTCGATATCCCCCAAGACAAACATCAACATCACGCGAAGAACCAACCATCCTACAAACACAATAGATTTCAATCATATCCAAATAAGATAACAAAACAAAACCCCCAACACCTCCGACACAACATCGCGCTCATCAGACCTCACAAACAATCCTGATCCACACTCACCCAACACAAGAAACCGCCCCCTCACCCACATCCAGCAACACAATATATACGTTCACCCCCACCCAGATAACGCAGGGAATACACCAGGTGAACCAGCAGACACACCCCAGAATTCCAAATCACCCCCATACCTCCACAGTCATTCCACACAAGACACCCCAAGCAAAACACCACCACAACAACACGAACCCTCAACACAATCAACAAATGTCCACCCCCAAGAAACAAAAAGGCAACCATCACAAGACCGCATTCAAACCAGAATCTTACTAACACTGTCACCAACACACCACCAACCACAATCAGACACTCAACCAAATTATCTCAACGCAACACACCACACCTCCAAAGCAACATCACATCATCCCCCCCACACGCCATAAACAAAATTACACCTTTGACACAAAACGCGCATATCAAGCCAAGCCACGTACAGACTGAACCAAACAACAAACACACTCTTCACAACATTCTGCCCACATCCACAACAACAAACCACCCACATCAACGATCTACAACATCGACATATCCAAAAAAAATAAACGCGTCGTCCTACGTCGACATCAAACGCCAACTTCACCGACAATACCCCAACAAACACCTTCACACACCAATCCAACCCCCCCACCCCCATCCCCACATAGACAAATTCCCAACGAACCACACCCAAGACATTCATCAGGCTAAAATTCCCATGCATATCTAACAACCACTCCCCAACCCAACATCACACAGCAACAACCAACAAGCATCATAAATACCAGGCCCAACAAATCAGACCAATCTCCAAAACATTTCATCCTCGAACACTAGATCCACATACCAACATCCACCACACAGGTCCATGGAAACAAACATCTACAAAAGCAACTACGATCTAATCCCAACCCATACATATGTACTCTATATCATATACATTCATATCTAACCCCAACCAATAAGAACATCAAATCGCACCAAACTACAACCACCCCATAAGAAACCCCAAATACACAATCAACATCAACATCACCCAAATACGCATCCACACACCACTGCAATCACATGCGGAAGAAGCGAGACGAAAAAGTCTCAATTCACAATACCAAAACAGTCCAACATTCAAACATCGCACAAACCCCCTATCACCACGACTTCTCAGCACGCAATTATCAGTTCCACACCCAACACCCACCAATCCCACACCACGAAACACAAAAGTCCAATTCCAACCGACCAACCAAATCATCAACCCACTCTTCTCCAAACCTAATCATCAACCCTTCGAATTGCTTCACACCATCCTAACCCACTACATCATAGTATGGTATATCAGATCCATTCAACAAACAACTCGAAGAAACCCAACGACAAATAGTTTCCAGCCCAGCATCAATCAAGCCACACACAAGCAAAACCTCAACCACAGTCCAATTTCAAACAATGCCATAAACCAAAAAAAAATTCGCCCCAATCACGCAATTACACCATTACAACGGAGAAGAACCCCCCCGACATACGCGAAGACCCCATGACATCCCACACACCACAATCACACCAACAAATAACCCTAACCACTCAAACCACATCCAACATAAGTGTGCCAGTACTATCACACTAAAATTCACTCGAATAGAGCAAATTCTCCCATCCCCGAATCAACACCACTTCCCGAAACAGAAGGAATCACACGAAACCATACCTACAAAAACATCCATAGAAAAATTGTAATCACCTTAACACTCATATCAACCCAGAATCCAACCCAGTAGTCTTAAGAATGCCCAGTTGGGTTCCAAATTCGATTCATCAATACACATTATCCAAACACAATCA
The DNA here is from genome assembly GCA_033310375.1 of Conus canariensis. NCBI lineage: Eukaryota > Metazoa > Mollusca > Gastropoda > Neogastropoda > Conidae > Conus > Conus canariensis. The sequence goes on from JAMYXO010001124.1 coordinate 23,452, forward strand.
ATTCTTTCGCACGCAAACTAGAATCCAAAGTCAATCATCAACCATTCATGACAAAATCCGCCACACTCAATAACAAACATCCATCTCCAATCACCGACACCCAACACCCAACCAATCTAATAGTCACATCCTACCAAAGTTCCAAAAACACATACCAATCCCATCCCGACACAATCATTCCACCCATCAACGAGTTCAAGGGTTCCCACATAAAAATTTCCCTTATCTCCAAGGGATATCCCACCCTTATTCACACCGATCCCCAATCATCCATTCTATCACAAACCTAAACGTTCCAACGCACTTCCACCAATGTCAATCACACACAACATCCAAATCACAAACATACAACATCACCAATTTACAAAATCACACTGGATCAACCACCACCCCACAAATCTCGATCGACCACCAAGGCACACAACCATATCCGCACCTAACACATCACACACTCATGCCCCAAGAACCATCACCCAGTCCATCAACTCGCAACCAAAAGCAACTTCACGAACACAATACCAAATATTTATTCAATTCTTACACACAACAGCATCAAAACAAATGCAACACAAACAAATCAAAACCACTCAGCACACCATCAGTCGCCGACAATCCACAACTAATATAACACACACCATCCCCCCAAAACCCAACACAAACTATATAGTTCCTACCGACCCACAAAGAACAAATCACTCCCACACAAGAATCCGCACACATCAGAGAAAATTGTTCCTATACTAGCTACAAATCAATTCCCTCGCATCACCCAATTCAAAACAATCAGCCAATCTACAAAAACTCCCCGATCAGTCACATCCCCCTCACACATCATAAACTGAGTCAACAATCATCCCACATTCCAAAAACCATCGAAAAAACACATTCACAATCACCCAATCCTACCAGTCCCCAATATAAGCGCACTATCATCACAGAAAGCACTAGAATTCCAACTCATTTACCATCACAACACTGTGTTTAATTCACAACAAGCACATCTCCAATCAACCCATCCCCTTCCACCCACCCATTAAGCGAGCAAAGAAATTCAATCACCACCAACAATTCACAATCCATAGCATCAAACTCCAAAGTGCTAACCATTGCGCATTCAACCAGTCTAATTACACAACCCATCCCCAGCCTATCACACATACCTAAGAACTATGTTGACAATAATATATCATTAAAGATAATCAAGACTCCCAGCAACATCCACGCAACCCATCTCACAACACACAGAATCTTCCTTACCCACTATCCACCCACAAGCCACCCAATACGAACCAACTACCACACGGATCAACACAGAATAAACCATCCACAAGACAAATATCATCACACCACCGAGAACATCAAAAACGCAACTATACACAAATCTAAATGAGAAAGTCACGCACACCCCGACAACACTTCAGATTCATCATCATCAATCAAATATAAATCAGGGACAAACCATATTCAGTGCCAAAGACATTTCAAAACACCTCACCCCAAAGCACAATGTCACACTAAATCACATCATCGTCTATCAGTGCAAAAAATCCCTCTCAATCAACAGCATACCACCTCTCACCAACCATCGCATTCACAAATTCCAATTCCCTCACAACATACAATCCATCCTATCCGATCATCATCCAGAACAATCCTGAATCAACAATCAAGTTACACACATTCACGAACATCAAATTACAAACAGCATCGCAAAACACCTCCACACAACCAACAACCCTCCACTCATCCACATAAAACAAGAACTAAAACGAGTGTTTCTACCCAAGCGAGACACCGCTCATTTCACACAAACCAAGACTTGGGGGGGGGGGGGGGGGAGAGATGTAGAGGGGGTAGGATGTGGGATGATGTGTGAAGAGATGTGAGAGAGGAGAGAGAAGAGAGGGAGGAGGAACCCATGACTGATTCCATCACTCATCCGCAAATTCTAATATAAAACCACATACCTATCACAACCCACACACCAACATCCAGCAAAACCCTCGACCCCCCAACTCACCAAGAAATAATATCCATCATCCCATCACACCTTCCATCGCAAATTCCAAATCACGATCACCACCTCACGAGCCCAACTCCCCTCCCAAACAGAACACTCCAAACCCTCCCATCCATCGCACAAAAACTACAACCTCCCCCCAAATCCTTTTTCACACCAAATTCCCACCGACTAATCGATCAAACCCATAAACACATTCACAACCAACACAATCACAACAAAAAATCACATACGAATACAACGAAACAGCATCATAACAAAAATCCCCCCCACCTAGGAGTTCATACAAAAAGCTAATCTACAGATCCAAGATCCCGTTGATACTCAGTCCCGTCCGGCCACCTGCAGGACACAAAAAAATTCAGATATGAATTACCCCCAAATTCATCGACTACCCAACCAACCGTTCCACACGCATACCCATGACAATCAGTCGCCAACAATCATATAGAATTAAAGGTTGCATGTCTTGACATAGACGAGCACAGGTTCACGAACATGTCAAATTTAACGAACCTACAATCGACAATCGAAACACAATGGCGAAGAATCCAGGACGATGCAAAACACCACCCACCGCACATAACCATCTCAAATCCACAAATCGCCACACAACCTCAGAAACCCATCAAAACAACAACAAACAATCCAATATCGACAAATCCAAAGTTCTAGTATTCATCATATCGCCCTCCCACAGTTCGCACAAACTCAACACTCAACATCCCATCACACCCATTCTCCTAAAAATTCAATCACTACCATTTCTATCCATCAGAATCCAGATCACCAATCGAGAGCACATCAAATCATCGTTTCAAGTCACAAAAGAAAAAGTGTCGGCAATCGTACATCTAAGACGTACATTCAACCCCATCAAGTAACAACCACACAGCTACGAGTCCAACAACATACATCCACACACAGAATCATCTCAAAATCCTACACCATCTTCCACACATCAAACAACACTACCCTTCACATTCCAACAACAACAACCCATACAACAAAAAAAACACCATCATCACCACAGACTACAAACCACAACCACCACAATCGCAACCACAATCTAATCAAACATCAAAACAGCCATCATCACATTCGCACAACAATATTTCATCCCAATGCACCCAATACAGGATAAAATATCCCCGCAACACAAACATAAACGCAAATCAATCCACGCAAACAATACTCCAACCACACTCACTAATCACTCCACATCAAAAATCGGAAAGATCCCAAAAGAGCCCACAGCCTAACTACCCCTCAAATTCAATCAAAAACAACAAGAGCTCAGCGACTATACGTATAAAAAAAATTTGGAAACATTCAATCACAAAGCCAAGACCGCCCCCCCCAAACAACCCCTCCTATACACTCCCCACAAAACGTAACGCGATACCTCAATCTACGATCAATCCCCTAGAACAAAATCCCTCAAATTCCCACCACAATCAAACCCAATAAAACTCATCAATCCCCCTCCATCAGACAAACTCAACAACAAACCCAATCCCCGAAACACACCACAATATCACACCCAAAGACCACAGACAGAACATTCCAGGCATCATTCCAACAAGGAATCCGACCACAAATAACTAAAACAATTTCACACACCATTCAACACACCATAACAAGGAAATCACAATTAAGGCATGGCACACCATCCTAATCATCATCCAGTCTATCGAACGACACAACCACTCCACCGATCACACCCAGACTAACACCGCAAAGGATAACATTCGACATTCAACAACCCTAGCCAAAAATCACATCCAATCATCGAACCGCCACACCAATCCAATTCGACACCCGGACCCCACACTATTCATCCCCTACACCCCCCAAATCACAGAGTCTCATCCAGTAACACACCAGCCTCACCACACTTCACAACCCAGAACACCACTCCCATACAGACAACCACCAGCAACGCACCACAACCAATGCCATCAAAAAACCTTTTCCGCCAAACAGGCTCACCCCCAAACATCATCATCAGCATCAAATACCAAATCCACCCAACCTAAATCCCAGACAACAAACATAACTTCCAATAAATAGGCGTATCGGGACACTGTGCAAATCTCCCACCCAGTCTTCAAAATCCAATACCCCCAAGATTAAGCACCATACCTATCCAATTCAATCACCCCAATCCCCCCAGCTGCAAGCCCCCAACCCCCCCCCCCAACCCAACCAAGGGAAACACGAAATCAAACCCTCGTACAGAACGAAAGATTCCACAGCTAATCAGGATACATCCCAACCCTCCCACGGAACGACCAATCCCAACCTACTATCGATCCCCCAAAAAACACAATACATTACCACAACAAGATCTAAAAAATCCCACCAACTACAACATCAATAGTAAAACAAACCAAGCACTCAAATCCGATCACACCCCCAAAATCATCAGAATCCGTACAAATCATCCAAACCACCCACAACACAGTCAGACATGAATTTTTATCTAGGACCCAGTGCACATGCAATCCGAGCATAATGAACTAGCTACTACGCCCGATCAACATAAAATATCAACAACCAATCTACGACACACCGCAAAGTCAACACTAAACGTCTCACCATACATACGACCATACCTGTTCTCACTAAATTCCCCAGATCTATCTAACACTCTCTCACACCGCTAAACAATCCATGCCCAACAAACACACCAAACAATTGGAACACAAAAGTGCATGGTGAGACGATTCAACACCCACCGACCCGGGACCCACCATCATCGACACTCACGACCCATGAATATGCCATAAAAAACACCCTCACCTACCCACTATTCCTCATCAACAACACTACCGCAAGCCCACACATAGAAAGCACGAGAAAAAATACTTCCAGTTCCACCAATCATCCAATAAGAACATTCAACATCCGCCACAATCAAACCCCCCACAACGCCAGTCAAAAAACACCAGACAAACAAACACATCTCCTAATCCAAATCACAAGCAATCCTAACGCACAGATCCTCACAACAAACCGAACAATCACATCTCACGACTGAGCAATCACCAAACATTACACACCATACCCAACAGACCCTATTCAATCGCGATCATCCCCAGTCATCCCACAACCCCACCAACCATCCACACAAAACACAAAACCCAAACAACTCAAACAAACCCAAACGACAAACATACAACACCACCCTCAGTCTCCCCCACAATAAATAAACAAAAACGCCAACTCCAAAACGACGGATCAGAAACATCCACACTCCCAACATCAAACCACACCCATCTCCAGTTTCCCAATCGCCACCCTCCGCACCCACCCCTCAATATACACTCGAATATCCCCTTTCACAACCATCCGTCGCCCACCACCCACATACAAGACAATCAAAACCATCTCTCCCATGGCAACAACCCCCCCATTCGAATTAAACTCAAACACACAAATCAATCACACTACCACCCCACCACAAACACCACCAACATCAACATACAACGACCTGATTAAAGTTGATTCAAATATAGGAACACAAACAGCTACTCACCCAACAATTCCAAACTCAACCACCAAATCTCAACAGCGTTCCAATATCCGACACACATCTCTCACGACCCAAACCCAATCAAATCAATACAACCATCGTAACCTTACATAACTAACTTCAACACCGCACATCCAAACAACACAAACCACGTTCACCCATCAGAGGATTCGACAATAACCAACGGACCTATAATACCGAACCTCCCACCCGCACCCACCCGCAAACTGAAAATCCGCAAAGCAAATCCCACATCAACACACACAAAAGAACGATCCACGACTCCACCACACACCAACATCGACCCACCACATCAATCCCCAATCAGCAACATCCATCGCATTCACAACCATCATACGACCATCGACAAAACACCAACTCATAAAAATAGATCAATCACAACAACACACACAGCATCATAATATACCATACAATCCAAATCGACAATCCGACTAACTACCCCCCTCAGCCACATAAAAAGACAGTTCGAATATACAGCTACAAAATCTGAGTTCAGACTCAAAAGCACACTCACCTTCCAACAACAATATCCATCAAATATCGAACCACGCCAAACATCAAACAACAGGAATGGCCTGTCCCCATTCCCATCAATAACATCATTCATCGAAAATCAGCCACCACAAAAAAAGGGATCTACACACAAAAACAACACGCTACATCATACTAATCTCAACTCAAACGCCCAACAACCCAACCCCGAATCCTCAAATCTCAATTAATATTTTTCACAAGCGACATTCTTGCAACCACAATAATCAACGAAACATCACACAACCCAATCACCAAATACAAAAACAGTTTCACCCGCCCCCATCATATATTCATCACATCTCCCCAACAAATCACACCCTCCATCACCCCATACCAGCGCAGAAAGCAGACATCTGAGATACACATCTCAAAGACAAAGACGAAAATCGCAAAAAAATGCAAACATCAATACCAACGCACAACCAATATTCTCAAAAATCCCCAATCACATAAATCAACCCACAATCGCACAACCACTAACATCAGAAATCATCTACATATCAAACAAAAATCAAATCGTACATCACAACCCACAAGACCTCCCCCTAAGATCAACACGATCAGCACCATGCAAAAATCTAAACATAATTTCTCCGCCCATCATTTCCACACCACAGCGAAGTCATCACCATCCATCCCCACTAGTTTACCCAAATCACAATAATCTCGGTCTCACGCACAATACAGACACCTCCAATCACATCGTACACCACCCCAAACACAATCAGACCACAACACCCCAACGACAACCCACCAACCGATCCCCCACGAAAGACACCTCTAGCTTCAAGAATATAAAAAGTGCATTCTCATCCCCAAACCCCCACCCATAGATGAGGGATAATATGTTTCCCCAAGAAGTTGTACCCCCAACAAACCCCAACATCACCACACATGACCCACCAGTCCAATCCCAACACACCAAGCATTTTTCATCCATCAACCCACCGATTCAAGGTCAAATCACAACATCCACATCAACAAACCCCACCACACACACAGTTCGCACATCACCATCAAGTACTCAGCAACAACATCGAACCACACAACAAAAATTCACAACACAGACGGTTTCCAACCAAAGAGCCAAATTTTCAGCCATGTATCCAACCCTGAAACTCAAATCAACATATCCACATCATAAATCACCTCACCCTTTCCCATCAACATCAAAAGACAATTCAATTCCACACTCCTACAAGAAACCCCACATATACACCATCAACAGAAAACATCATAATTCCCATCAGCCGTTTCCCAACAGCGCTCCACAAACATCCCCCAATCCCACCACCACACCACTTCCAACACCTCAACCAAACATGACTGTGCATGTCGTAGCCAAAATCGAGTTCCCCCAAGAACCTCCAACATTCATCACCCACCGACAGATCCCAACAGACGGCAGCCATCTAATAAAACCACACATTCAACCCAACCAATACCCCCCCCCACTCATTCAAATCTGGATCCCACCAATTCGACACCGGTCCTGAAAATCCCACCACACACAAATCCTCAAAACCTCAACTACCAATCAAGAACCACCACCCATACCCAGACAGAACACAACCAAAGGTAACCCTAACAAAACATATCCTCACATACATTATCACAACAACGAAATCACAGGTCATCTCAAGCTTCACTCACACATTCCCCCTCCTCTTCAATCCAGATACACACAATACAACTCTCCACATTCGAAACCCGTCACAATTCCACAACAATTCAATCAATTCTATAATTCCGACAACCAGAACAACCCAATCAATCAAATATCAATACCACAAAAAATCAAAAACCACATAGCCTTCCACCAAACGATCAGCAACAGTCACCCCCCCATCATACCCATACTATCCTACCTTAACATAAACTCCCACCCATCCATGTCCCTAAGACCATTCATGCGAACATGCTGAATGGCCCGGTCAAAATCATTCAGACCATTTAATCTTCATCACACCAAATTCCAACCCGAACCAGTATACCGACAAACGCCACAACATCAACTTTCCCAAAGGACCACCGACCCTCTATCACCCGACAAACATTCAACAATCTCAATCCAAGCCCCACCGCAACAACACCGAGATCAAACCAATCCCAAACATTCCAAAAAAAAGCGTTAACACTGCTCATTCCATCGATCACGCACGAAATTCAAATGATCAATCAAAAAGTTCACATAATTCGGACCAGTCAAGAAACACTTCACAGCCAACCAAATCACGAACCTGCAAGATACCACACATCAACAAGCCTCCACGCATCACACTTCTCCAATACGAAGCCACAGTCTCAACATCACAGTGACAAAATCATCCAACCACATCAAAAGTCAACAACAACCACATCCACAAATTCTAAAATCAGCCATTTATACATATCATCATCAACGCGCCACCGAATTCACAAAGGTAATTCAGTTTATCCAAAAAATCTTGACAATCACACAACATCACCAAACCCCCCCCCACCCCCCCCTCCCCCACCCCCCAAAAAAACCCCCCCAAAAAAAAACCCCCCCCAAAAAACCCAAAAAAAACACACCAAAAACCAAAAACAAACCCCAAACAACCCCCCCCAACACCACCCCAAACACCCCAAAAAACCCCCCCCCAAAAAACCCCCAAAAACCCCCCCCCCCAACCCCAACAAAAAAAAAAAAACCCCCCCCAACCAAAACAAAACCCAAAACAAAAACCCCCAAAAAAAACCCCCCCCAAAAAAAAACCCCCCCACCCCCACAAACCCCCCCCCCCAAAAAAAACCCCCCCCCCCCCCAAAAACCCCCCCCCTTTTTTAAAAAAAAAAAAAACCCCCCCCAAAAACCAAAACCCCCAAAAAAAACCCCCCAAAAAAAAAACCCCCCAAAACCCCAACCAAACCCAACCCCAAAAAACCCCAAAACCCCCCCGGGAAAAACCCAAACCCCAACCCCCCCAAAAAAAACCCCCCCAAACCCCCAAAAAAAAACCCCCCCAAAAAAAACCCCAAAACCCCCCCCCAAAACCCTTTTTAAAAAACCCCCCCCCCAAAACCAAAAAAAATTTTTTCCCCCCCCCCCCCCCTTTTTAAAACCCCCCCACCCCCCCTTTTCAAAAAACCCCCCCCCCCCCCCCCCCCCAAAAAAAAAAAAAAAAAAAAAAAAAACCCCCCCCCCCCCCTAAAACCCCCCCAAAAAAAACCCCCCCCCCCCCCCATTTCATTTTTTTTTTTTTTAAAAACCCCCCCCCCCCCCAAAAAAAAAAAAACCCCCCCCCCCCCCCCCCCCCCCTTTTTTTTCCCCCCCCCCCCAAAAAAAAAAAACCCCCCCCTCCCCCCCCCCCCCCCCCAAAACCCCCCCCAAAAAAAAAAACCCCAACAAAACCCCCAAAAAAAAAAAAAAAAAAACCCCCCCCCCCCCCCCCCCCCCAAAAAAACCCCCCCCCCCTTTTTTTTTTTTAAAAAAAAAAAAAAAACCCCCCCCCCCCCAAAAACCCCAAAAACCCCCCCCAAAAAAAAAAAAAAAAAACACCAACCCCCCCCAAAACCCCCCCCCCCCCCCCCCCCCCCAAAAAAAAAAAAA
>JAMYXO010001125.1:0-33136 GCA_033310375.1 Conus canariensis
CCAAATTCCCCCCCTGGACCCCCCCCCCCAAAATTTTCCCCATCCCTTTAGTTTTTTTTTTTTTATTATTTGGGGCCCCCAAAAAACCCAAAACCCCCAAAAACCCCCGGGGTTTTAATTTAAAATAAACCCCCAAACAAGGTTAAAAAAAAAACTTTTTAAAAAATATTTTTTCCCCCCGGGTTTAAAAAAAACCCCCCCGGGGTTTTTTTTTTTTAAAAATTTCCCCGGGGGAAAAATTAAAAAACCCCCTTTTTTTAAATAGATTTTTAAAAGGCAAAAAACATTTTCCCTTTTCCCCAACCCTTTTTTTAAAAAAATTCCCCCTTTCCCCCCCCCAATTTAAAAAAAAACGAAAAAAATTTTCCCCCCACAGAGACCCCTTTGGGAACCCGAAAGAAAAAACCCTTTTTTGGGGCCCCCCCCCCCCCCAAAAACAGTTCCCCCCCAAATTCCCCCGGTTTTTTTTTTTTATTTTTTTTTTTAAAAAAAATTCCCCCAAAAAAAACACAAACCAAACCCCTGGGGTGTTTAAAAAAAAACCCCGAAAAATTTCCCGTTAAAAAAAATTTAAAAATTTTAAAACCCTTGGAAAAAAACAAAATTTTAGAATTTTTAAAATTTTTTTTGGTTTTTTTTTTGGTTTTTTTTTGGGGAAAAAAAATTAAAAAGGGAAAGAAAAAAAAGAAAAAAATTTTTTTTTTAAATTTATTTCGTTTCCAAAGTTAAAATTTTAACCCGGGGCCCCAGGGAAAAAACATTCCCCCCAGTTTTTTCCCCCATATTTTCAAATTTTCCCTTTTTTTTTTTGGGAGAACCATTTTTTAAAGAAAAAAAAATGCCCTTTAAAAAAAATTTTTAAGCTGGAAAAAAATTTTTTTTTCCCTTAAACTTTTTTAAAAAACAAATATACCCCCCCCCAAAATTTTTAAAAAGCCCCTTTAAAAAAAAGTACAGGCCAAAATAAAAAACATTTTTAACCCCGGTTTTTTAAAAAAATTTCCCCCCTAAAAAAAAATTTTTTTTTTTTTTTAGGCCAAAAATTTTTGAAAAAACTTTTTTCCATCCCTTTTTTAAAAAAAAGGGAAAAAAAAAAAACAAATTTCCCTTCCCCCCTTTGGGCCCCCCCAAAAAAAACAAAATGCTTTTTCAAATTTTATAAAAAAAAATTTTTTCCCCGTTTCCCGCAAAACACCCAAAACCCCCACAAAAACCCCCAAGGAACACAAAAAAAGGCATGGGGCCCCCCCCCCCCCCCGGTTTGGGGGAAAAGATTAATTTTTTTTTTTTCCCTTTAAAAATTGGGTTTTTTTGGGGGGGGGGGGGGGGGGGGGGAAAAAAATTTCTTTCCCCGCCCTTTTAAAAATTTGGGAAAATCCCCCCCGTCCCCCCCCCCCCCCCCAAGGTTTTTTTTGGGTTTTTAAACGGGAAAATTTTTTAGTGGGTGGTTGGGGGTTTTTTTTTTTTTTTTTTTTTTTTGTTTTGGGCCCCCCTGCCCGGGTTTGGGTTTTTTTAAATTTTTTTATGGTTAAAAACAAAAACCCCCCCTTTCCCCCCCCCCCCTAAAACCACCCAAAAAACACACCACACAAACCAAACCAAACCCCCACCAAAACCACAAAACACACACCCACACACACAAAAAAAAAACCACCCACCCCAACAAACCCAACCCCACACACCAAAACAAAAACCCCCCAAACACAACAAACCCCCACCACAAAATTTTTTGGGAAAAAAAAAACAACAATGAAAAAAAAACCTTAATTTTTTAATCCCTTTTCCCTTTTATTTTTTCCCCCGTTTCCCCCTCCCCTTCCCCCTTTTTTTTGTTTTAAATTTAAACACATAAATTTTTTGTGAAAAAAACCCCTTAAAAAAAAAAAAAAAGGGAAATGGCCCTTTTACCCCACAATTTCCCAAAAAAATTTTTTCCCCCTTTCCAATTTTTGGGGTTTTGGTTGGGGGGGTTTGGGTTTTTGGTTTTTTGGGTTGGGGGGGTGGGGGGGGGGTGGGGGTTTTTTTTTTAAAAAAAGAAAGGGCCATTTTTAAAAATTTCTGGTTTTTTTAAATGTTTTTTTTTGTTTTTTTTTTTAAAAACAAAAAAAGGGCCCGGGGGTTTTTTTTGGGTTGCACTGGGCCCGTTTTTTTCCAAAATTAAAAACCCATTGGCCTTTTGGGAAAAATTTTGGGGGAAAAAGTCCCCGGGTTTTTTTTTTTCCCGGAAAAAAATAAAAAAATGAAAACCCAAAAAAAAGGAAAGGGGAAACCCCCCCCCCCCCCCTAAAGGGGAAAAAAAAAAAAAAAAAAGGGAAAAAAAAAAAAAAAAAAAACCCAGGGAAAAAAAAAAAAGAAGGGGGGGAAATAAAAAGAAAAACGTTTTGGGGGGGTAAGAAAAAAACCCAAAAAAAAAAAGAGAGAAAAAGACAGAACCCCCACCCGAGGGGGGGAGGGAAAAAGAAAAAAGGACCCCGACCCGGGAAAAAAAAAAACCCCGACAAAAGGAAAAAAAGAGGGGGACCAGAAAAAAAGAAAAAAGGAAAAAGGGGGAAGGGAACCCGAAAAAAAGGGGAGGGAAAAGAACCCCCCAAAAAAGAAAAAAGGGCAAAAAACCAAAACCAAAAAGAAGGGGGGGAGGGCAGACCCCGACAGGAAAAAGAAAAAGGGGAAAAAAAACCCCCAAAGGGAAACCCAAAGAGAGAAAAAAAGGAAAAAAGAAGGGGGAAAAAACAGCCCAAAAAAGAAGAAGAGAAAAGAAAAAAAAAGGAAGGAGCGACTAACCCCGGGCAAAAAAACCCGGGTTTTGAAAAAAGGGAGGAAAAAACAAAAGAAAAGAAGAGAAAAGGGGGGGGGGGAAAAAAAAAAAAAAAAGGGGGGAAAAGGGGAAAAAAAAAAACCCGGGAAAAAAAAAAAAAGGGGAAAAAAAAAAAAAAAAAAAAAAAGAAGGGGGGGGAAAAAAAAAAAAAAAAAAAAAAAAGGGGGGGGAAAAAAAAAAAAAAAAGGGAAAAAAAAAAACCCAAAAAAAGGGGGAAAAAAGGGGGGGGGGGGGGAAAAAAAAAAAAAAAAAAAAAAAAGGGGAAAAAAAAAATTAAAAAAAAAGGGGGGGGGGGGGGAAAAAAAATTTTTTTTAAAAAAAAAAAAAGGGGGAAAAAAAAAAAAAAGGGGGGCCGGTTTTAAAAAAACCCCCCCCAAAAAAAAACCCCCAAAAAAGGGGGGGGGGGGGGGGGGAAAAAAAAAAAAAAAGGGGGGGGGGGGGGGGGAAAAAAAAAAAAAAAAAAAAAAATTTTTGGGAAAATTTTTTTTTTTTTTTAAAAATTTTTTTTTTTTTTTCCCCCCCCCTTTTTTTTTTTTCCCCCCCCCTTTTTGGGGCCCTGGGGCCCCCCCCCCCCTTTTTCCCCCCCTTTTTTTTTTTTTCCCCCCCTTTTTTTTTTTTTTAAAAAGGGGGGGGAGCCCCCCGTTTTCCCCCCCCCCTTTTCCCCTTAAACCTTTTTTTTTTTTTTTTTCCGGGGGGGGGGGGGGGGGGGGGGGGGTTTTTGTTTTTTTAAAAGTGAAACCCCCCGGTTTCCCCCCCCCCCCCTTTCCCCTTTTTTTTTTTTATCCAAACCTTTTGTTTTTTCAGTGGAAGCCCTGGGCCCCCCCCCCCCCTGGCCTTTTTTTTCCCCGGGTTTTCCCCAAACCCCTTTGGGGGTTTTTTTACCAAATGGGGGCCTTGGGTTTTCCCCCCCCCCCTTTTTCTTTTAAATGGCCCCCCTTTTCAAAACCTTTGGGTTTTTTACAGTGGGGCCCTTTTTTTCCCCTTTTTAAAAACCCTTTTTTAAACCTTTGGTTTTTTCCCCTTTTTTTTGTTTTTTAAAAAGTGGGGGGCCCCCGGGCCCCCCCCCCCTGGGGGTTTTTCCCCGCTTTTCATCCCTTTTTTTTTTTAACCAAGGGGAAGGGCCCCCCCTTTCCCCCCCCCTATTCCTTTTTTTTTTGCTTAAAACAATTCCCCTTTTTGGTTTTTTTTAATAAACTGGTCCCCCCCCTTTTAAAGTTTTTAAAATGCTTATCCCTTTTTTGTTTTTTAAAAGTTTAGGGAAACCGAAACCCTTTTTTCCCTTTAAAAACCCCCTTTTTTCAAAAATGTGTTTTTTTTTTACAGTGGGGAAACCCCGTCCCCCCCCCTGGTTTAAAAACTTTCCCTGGGCCCCTTTTTCCCCTCTTTTTTTGGGTTTAACCCGTTTAAAACCCCCCCGTCCCCCCCCCCTTTTTAAACTTTAAAACCCCCTTAAAAAAAATCCCTTTTTGTTTTTCCCGTTGGGGGGGCCCCCTTTTTTCCCCCTTTTTTTTTCCGGAACCTGCCCAAACTTTTTTTGTGTTTTTAAAAATAGCCCCCCCCCGCCCCCCTTCCTTTTTTCCCCGGCCCACCAAAAATTTTTTTTTTTAAACCAAATGTTTCCCCTTTTTTTTCCCCCTTTTAAAAATTTTAAACCAAAAAACCTTTTTTTTTTTACAGTGGGGGAAATGACCCCCTTTTTTTTCCCCTTTTTTAAAAACCCGGGTTTTTTTCAAACTGTGTTTTTTTTTCCCGTTGGGGGGGCCCCTGTCCCCCTTTTGGGTTTTGTTTTTTCCCCCCCCATCCCTTGGGTTTTTTTTTTCAGTGAAAACCCCGTTTCCCCCCCCCATTTTAAAAACTTCTTTCCCCCAAAAAAAAATTCCCCCTTTGGGGTTTTTTTTTTAAAAAAGGGGGGCCCCCCCGTTCCCTTTTTTTAAACTTACCTCCCCCCACATCCTTTTTGGGGGTTTTTTTTAAATTGGGGCCTGTTCCCCCCCCTTTTTTTCTTAAAAATTTCCTTTTTAACCCTCTTTGGGGGGGTTTTTTTAAAAGTGGGGGCCCCCGTTTCCCTAAATATTACCTGGGCCCTTTTATTTTTTTGGGGGGGGGGTTTTTTCAGTTGGGGGGTTCCCCCCCCCCCCCGGTTTCCCCCCCCCTTTATTAACCCTTTCCCAAACATCTTTTTGGGGGGGTTTTCAGTTGGAAAAACCCCCTTTTCCCCCCCCCTTCCTTTTTAAATTTTTCCCCTTTTTTATCAATTTTTTTCCCTTTTGGGGTTTACAGGGGGGGAGGGCCCCCCTTTTTCCCCCCCAAACTTTAAAACCCGCTACATCCCCCTTTTGGGGTTTTTTTACCAGTTTGGGGGGCCCTGGGTTTTTTTTTTTTTTTTTAACCCCGTTTTTTTCCAAAACTTTTTTGGGGTTTTTTTTTCAGTTGGGGGCCCCTTGGGCCCCCCCTTTTATATTTTACCCCCGGGTTTTTTTTTTTTTTGTTTTTTTTTCAAATGAACCCCCCGGTTTTCCCCCCCTATATTTTAAAATCCCGCTAAAACATCTTGGGGGTTTTTTGGGAAAAGTGGGGGGCCCTGTTCCCCCCCCCCAACTTTTAAACCCGGCTATCCCTTCCCCCCCTTGGGGGTTTTTTTTCAGTGAAACCCCCTTTTCCCCCCCCCCTTTTTTCTTTAAATCCTTTTTCAAAAAAAACCCCTTTTTGTTTTTTCAAAGGGGGCCCCCGGGTTTTTCTATATTTAAAATTTTTTTAAACATTTTTTTGGGGGTTTTTTAAAAAATGAACCCCCGGGGCCCTTTCCCATCCTTTTCCTTTTTTTATTTTATTCCCTTTTGGGGTTTTTTACAGTGAACCCCCTGTCCCCCCCTTTTAAATTTTTTAAATTCCCCCGGCCCATTTATCCCTTTTGGGGGGGTTTTGAAAAAAGTGACCCCCCCGTTTCCCCCCCTCCCCATAATTTTTAAAAATTTTGCTTTTCAAACCTTTTTTGTTTTGAACCCCGTTTTTTAAAACCCCCCGTCCCCCCCTATTAATTTTCTCCCGCCCCTTTAAACCCCTTCCCTTTTTGTTTTTTAAACCCCGTGGGGGGGCCCCCCCGTTTCCCCCCCCCCCCCCCCATATTTTTTACTTGGCCCCATCATCCCCCTTTGGGGTTTTAAAAAGTGGGCCCCCCCCCGTCCCCCTTTTTAAAATTAAATTTTGCTTAAAATTTCCTTTTTTTTTGGAAAAACCCGTGGAAAACCCCCGTTTTTCCCCCCCCCCCCCTATATTAAATTCCCCGTTTTAAAACAACTTTGGGGGGTTTTTTACAGTGGGAAAAACCCCGGGGCCCCTCCCCCCAAAAATTTATTCTGCTTTTCCCTCTTTTTTTTTTGGTTTGAACCCGGGGGGGAAACCCCCCTTTTTTTCCCCCCTTTTAAAATTTACCTGCAAAAACCTCCTTGTTGGGTTTTTTAAAAAAGTGAACCCCCCCCCGGTTTCCCCTCTATTTTAAAATTTTTATTTTTTTTTAAAAACCCCTTTGGGGTTTTAAAAGTGGGAAAAAAATTGGGGCCCCCCCCCCCCCTTTAAAAATTAAAATTTTTGCCCAAAACCCTCCTTTTTTGGGGGTTTTTTTTTTAAAAAGTGGGGAAGGCCCCAAAACCCCCCCCTTTTTACCCTTTTCCCCTTTTTCCCCTCCCTTTGGTTTTGGGTTTTTCCCCCCTGTGGAAAACCCCCGTCCCCCAAAAGGGGGAAAATTTTAAAAAAACAAAATTTCCCCCGGGGTTTTTGTTTTTTTTTTCACGTAACCCCCCGGGCCCAAAAGTTATTTTACCAAAAAAAAGCCTTAAACCCCCCGTTTTTTTTTTGTTTTTTTAAGGGGGGAACCCCGGGCCCCCCGTAAAATTTTGAAAAACCCTCCTTTAAACCCCCGTTTTTTTTGGTTTTTGGGCCCCCTTAACCCGTTTAACCCCCCCGTTTCCCCCCCGGGGGTTTTTGGCCCCACCCGCCCCTCCCCAAACCCCCAAAAACGGGGGGAAAAAAAGGGGTTGAAGAAAGAAACCCCAAAAAGACAGAAAAGAGATTTTAAAAGAAAAAAAGGGAAAAAAGAGAGGGAAAATGGGGGGGTTTTTTTTTTAAATTCCCCCGAAAAAGGGAAAAAGAACCCCCCCAAAAAATGAAAAAAAAATTTTTGTTTTTTTTTTTTCCCCAAAAAAAAAAATCCAAAATGAAAAAACAAAACCCGCATTAAAAAGAAATCCCCTTCCCCCCCCGCCAAAAGTTTTTTTAAATGGGGGTTTTGGGTTTAATTATTAAAACCCCCCCCCCCCAAATGTCCCCCCCGTAAAAAAAAGCCCCCTTTGGGGGTTGGGGGCCTTCATTTTTAAAAACAAAAACTTGATTCCCTTCCCCAGCCCGGGCCCGTCCCCCCCCCGGGAAACCCCTTTTTTAGTTTCCCCCCCCCCAGAAAAAAATAAAAAAAAACAATGGCCCGCTTTTGGTTTTTTTTGGAAAAATTCCCCCAAAAAAACCCAAACCCCCCTTCCCTTTCCCCCCATGGTACTTCCCTTAACCCTTTTTTTTTTTTGCCTTTCAACCCCGGCCCTTTGGGCCCCCCCCCCCCCCCCCAAAAAAATTGGGGAAAAAAACCAACCAAAACCCGGGCCCCCCCTTTAAATTTCCTTTTCTTTTTAAAATTTTTGGGAAAAAAGGCCCTTTTAAAAACCCCTTCCCCCAAAACCCCCTTTTTCCTTGGGAAATTTTCCCCCCTTCCCTCTCCCTTAAAAGTTTTTTCCCCCCTTTTAAGGGAGTTGCGTTTTTTTTTCTAGTGAAAAAAAACCCTCCCTGCCCTTTTAAAAAACCCCCCGATTTTTTTAACTTAAAAAAACCCATGGCCGAAAAACCCCCCCCTTTTTTTTTTTTTTTTTTTTTGGCCTTTTTTTTTAGGCCCCCCGGTTTTTTTTTTTTTGGAAATAAAAACCCCCCCCCCAAATAAAAACCAAAATTTTTAAAAAGGTTTTTTTTAAAAATCCCCCCCTTCCCCCGTTCCCCCCCTTTCCAAAAGGGAAAAACCCCCCTTTAAAAAAAAAACCCCCCTTTTTTTTAAATTTATCAAAAAAAAAAAAGTTTTTTTTTTTTTTTTTTCCCCCCTTTCCCCCCCTTTTCCCCTTTTTTTCCCAATCCCCCAAAAATTTTGATTCCCCCTTTCGATCAAATGGTTGGGTTTGGGGGGGGGTTTTGGGGGGGGGGGGCGCAACCCCCAAAGTTTTTTGGTTGTAAAAATTTTTTGGGGGGGTTGGGGGTTTGGGGGGGGTTTTGGCCCTGCCCCCTGTTTTTTTTTTTTTTTTTTTTTTGGGGGGCCCCCTTTTTTTGGGGGGGGGGGGTGGGGGTTTTTGGGGGGTATTGTGGGTTTTTTTTTTTGGGGTGGGGGGGTTGGGGGGGTTGGCCCCCCTTTGGTTTGGGGGTTCCCCCCGGGGGGGGTGGGGGTTGGGGTTTTTTTTTGGGGTTTTCCAAAAGCCCCCCTTTTTTTTGTACATGCAAAAGGTTTAAAAAAAACCCCTTTTTGGGAAAAAATTTTTCCCCTCTTCCCTTGCCGGGATTTTTAAAATTTTTTTTTTCTTTAACCCTTTTTTTTTTTTGTAAAATTTTTTAAAAAACCCAAAAAATTAAAGGGTTTTAAAAAAGGGGAAAAGTTTTAAGGGTTTAAGGCCCCCCCCTGGAAAAAAAAATCCCTTTTTTTTTAAATTTTAAATTTAAAACCCTTAAAAAAATTAAACCAAATTTTAAAAATTTAAAAATTTTGAAAAAAAATTGGGGGCCCCCCAAATTTAAAAAAAATCCCCCCCCCCCCCCCTTTAAACCCCCTTTTTTAAAAAATTTTTTTTGGGGGCTGAAAAAAAGGGGGCAAAAAAAACACCCATTGGGGGGTTCCCCCCCCCTGGGAATTTTTTGGGAAAAAAAACCCCCTTTTTTTAGGATGGGGAAAAAAACCCAAAACCTTTTTAAGGAAAAAAAGGGGGAAAAAAAAAAACAAAAAAAATTGGGGAAAAGTATTTTTAAATTTTTTCCCCCCCGAAGGGGGGAGGAAAAAAAGGGGGGCCTTGGGCCCCCAACCAAAATTTTAAAAAAATGGGGGCCCCCCAAAAACCCCAAAAAAACACCTTTTTTTTTAAACCCTTTTTTTTGGGGTTGCCCCGGGGAAATTTTGGGCCCCCCCATTTAAAAGGTTTTTTTTTTCCCCCCCCCGCCCTTTTCCCGAAAAACCCCAAAAAGGGGAAAAAAAACGACCAAACCCCCAACCAAAATGCCCCCAAAAACGAAACCCTTTTTTTTTATTTATGAAAAAAAAAACAGCCAAAATGCCCCAAAATTTAACCAAAAACCCCTTTTTGGGGTTTCAAAAAAAAAAAAAAAACCCCTAAAAAACCCGCCCCCCTTTAAAAGTCCCCAATTCCCCGGGTTTTTTAAAAAAACCCAAAACACAAAACCCCCCAACCAACCCCCCCCACACCAACCCCAAAAACACCAAAAAAAAAGAAATTTTTTTTTAAACCCTGGGGGGGGACCCCTTTTGGGGGTTAAAAAAAGGGGGGAAATTAAAAAAAAAATCAAACAAAATTTTGAAAAAAAAAGGGGAAACCCAAAAAAAATTTTAAAAAAAATCAAAAAATTTTTTTTTTCCCCATAATTTTTAAAGTTAAAATGGAAAATTTTTAAAAAGTTTTAAAACAACTTTTTTTAATAAAGTTTTTTAAAAAAAAACCCCTTTTTTTTTTTTTAGCCCCCCAAAAACTTTATTTTCCCTTTAAAAAAACCCCCCAAAAAACAAAAAACCCCAACCCAAAATTTTTTTTTAAATTAAAGGGGCTTTTTTAAAAATGTTTAAATTTTTTTTTTAGGGAAAAAAAAAAATTTTTTTCCCCCCAAAGTTCCCCCCCTTTTTTTAATTTTTTTTTTTACAATTTTTTTTACAAAAAATGAAAAATTCAACACCAAGGGGCCCCCTTTCCCCGGGGCCAAAGGTTCCCCCCCACCCAAAAATTCCGTTTTTACGTGAAAGGGTAAAATTTTTTCCCAAAAGTCCCCCGCCCCCCCAAATTTTTTTTCAAAGGAAATTTTTTAAAGAATTTTTTGGGCCCCCAGCCCCCAAAACCCCAAAAAAAGTGGGGGGAAAAATTAAAAAATCCCGGTTAAACCCAAAACCTTTAATAATTTTTTTTTCCCCACGGGGGGAAAAAAACCCCCCCTGGGTTTTTAAAAAAAAATTTTCCCGGGGAAAAAAAAAAAAAACTTTTTTTTAAATAGATTCTTAAAAACAAAAACCCCTTTCCCCCTGCCCCCGATTGGTTAAAAAGTCCCCCCTTTTTAAAGAAAAACGGGGGGGGAAAAAAAAAAACAGAGACCCCGGAAAAAGAAAACCCAAAAAATTTTTTTTTTTGTCCCCCCCCCCTTTCCCCCCCCCCCAAATTCCCCTTGGGTTTTTTCCCATTAAGGAAAAAATCCCCCAAAAAACCCCAAACCAAAAAAACCCCCCCCTGGGGTTTTTTTTAAAAAAAACCCCCCGATTTTTTTCCCTTTTGGGGAAAAATTTTAAAAAAATTTCCCTGAAACAAAAAAAAATTTTGTTTTTTTTTTTTTTTGTTTGTTTTTGGGGGGGAAAAAATAAAGGGGGAACCCCCCGAAAATTTTTTTTTAAAAACCCCGTTGGGAAAAAGTTAAACCCTTTAAAATGAAACCCCCCAGGGAAAAAAACATTTTCCCCCAAGTTTTTTTCCCCAAAAAAATTCCAAAATTTCCCCCCCCCCTTTTTTTTTGGTAAAAAAACGATTTTTTAAAAGAAAAAAAAAATCTTAAAAGGAAATTTTTTAAAACTTTAAAAACTTTTCCCAAATTTCCTTTTTTAAATTTTAACTAAATTTTAACCCCCCCCCCCCAAATTTTCCAAAAAAGCCATATTAAAAAAAAAAATTTTCAGGCCAAGGGAAAAACCAAAATTGGGAAACCCCCGGGAAAAAAGTTCCCCCCCCGTAAAAAAAATTTTTTTTTTTAGGGCCCCAAAAAACCTTTTAAAAAAACTTTTGGGGGCCCCCATTCCTTTTTAATAAAGAAAAAAAAAAATTTGCCCCAATTTTTCCCCCCTTTGGGGGCCCCAAAAAAAAAAATTTCCTTTTTCTTTACATTTTTAAAAAAAAATTTTTCCCCGGTTTTTTCTTTGGGGAAACCCCACAAACACCAACAACAACCCCCCCAAAACACCCAAGGCCCAAGGTTCCCCCCTTGGGGGACAGGGTTTATTTTTTTTTTTCTGGAAAAATTTGGAAAATTTTTTTTTTTGAAAAAAGTTTTTTTCTTTTTTTTGCCCCTTTGTTTTTTGTAGGTCCCCCAAAAAGGGGTTTTTTTGTTTTTTCCCGGATTTTTTTAATTTTTATTTTTGGGTTTGTTGGGGGTAAGGGTTTTTTTTTTTTTTTTTTTTATTTTTTTTGTTTTTTTTTGGTTCCCCCCCCGCCCCCGATTTTTTTTTTTTTTTCCCCCGAAAAGTTTATGGGGAAAAACCAAAACCCCCCCCGGCCTTCCCCCAAACCAAAAACCCACCACACCCACACAAAAAACACACCCCAACCCCCCAACCCCCAAAAAAACAAACAACCCCAAAAACGCAAACCCAACCGCCCCCAAACAACCCCCACAAAACCACAACCAACCCAAAACACACACCCCGCCAACAAAAACCAACCCCAACCCCCACACAAACACAAAACCCTTTTTTGGGAAAAAACCCAAAAAAATTTTGGAAAAAAAAACCCCTTTTATTCCCCTTTCCCCCCCCTATTTTTTTTCCCCGTCCCCCAAAACCTTTTTTCCCCCCCTTTCCCCTTTTCCCAATATCCCAAAAATATTTATTTTTTTAAAAAGGGGCCCCTTAAAAAAAAAAAAGTACCCGCTAATTTAAAAAAACAATTTTCCCCAAAAGGGAAATTTTTAAAACCCTTTCAAAATTTTGGTTTTTGTGTGTTGGGGGGGGGTTTTGGGGGGGTTTTTGTTTGGTGTGGGTTTTGTGGGGGTTTTTTGGTTTTTTAAAAAGAAAAATTGGGCCCTTCACTTTTTTCTTGGTTTTTTTTGTTGTTTTTTTTTTTTTTTTTTGGGGGAAAAACCAAAAAAAGGCCCCCCCCCCCCCCCCCCCCCCTGAAAAATTTTTTTTTGAAAACTGGCCTTTTTTTTATTTTGCATAATTTAAAAAAAAAAAGATTTTTGGGTTTTCCTTTTTTGGAATTTTTTTTTTCCCGGAAAGGGAAAAAAGAAAAAAGACCCCAAAAAAAGGAAAGGGGGGGCCCTCCCCCCCCCCCCCAAATTTAAAAAAAAAAAAAAAAAGAAAAAAAAAAGGAAAAAAAAAAAAAAGGGGGGAAAAAAAAAAAAAGAGGGGGGGTTTTAAAGGAAAAAAAAAAAAAGTTTGGGGGGGGAAAAGAAGACCCAAAAAAAAAAAGAAAGGGAAAAAAACCCCGACCCCAACCCCGAACCCGAAAAAGGGAAACCAAAAAAACAGAACCCGGGCAAAAAGGGAGAAAAACCCCAAAACCCGAGGGGAGGGGAAGGGACGACAGAAAAAACCGACCCGGGAAAAAAGGGGGACCCGGAAAAAGAAAAAAGAAGAAAAGAACAAACCCCCACCCGAACCCCGACCAAAAGGGAAAAAAGGGGACCCCCAAAAACCCGAGGGGAAGGGAAAAAAGGAAAAAGAACCCCCGGAAAAGGAACCAAGAGGGAGGAAAAGAACCCCCAAAGAAAAGGAACGAAACCAGGGGAAACAGAACCCCAAAAAAAGGAGGGAAAAACAAGAACCAAAAAAGAAGAGAGGAAAAAGAGGGGGGAACCCCAAAAGAGGGCCCGAGGGAAGGGGGAAAAAGAGCGCCCAAAACCCCACCCGACCCCCAAAAAGAAACCCCCGGGGGAAAAAATTTTCAAAAAAGGAAAAAAAAAAGAGAAAGAAGAAACAGGGGGGGAGTTTGGGGGAAAAAAAAAAAGAACCAAAAAGACAGAGGAAAAGAGACCCGACAGACCAAAAACCCGGAAAGGGGGGGAAAAACCCGGAAGGGGGGAGAGAAAGAGGGAAAAAGAGGGGGGAAAAACCCGGAAAAAAAGGAAGAAAAAGAGAAAAAGGGGGAAAACAGATAAAAAGGGGGGAAAAAGGAACCAAAACAGAAAAAGAGAAGAGGAAGGCCCCCTTAAAACCCAAAACAACTTTATTTGACCCGGGGAAAAATAAAAGAAAAAGAAGGGAAGAAACCCCCGGGAAAAGCCGAGAAAGGGGGAAAAAAAAAAAACAGAGGAGAGAAAAAAAAGCCCAAGGGGAACCCGAAATGAGGAACCCCAAATTCCCCGAAAAAGAAACGGAACCCCGAAAGGGGGCCCGACAAAAAGGGGGGAAAAAGGGGGACCAGGGGAAAAAGGCCCCCAAAAGTAAAAAAAAGGGAAAAAACCCAAAGGGGGGGGAAAAAAAAGGGAAAAAAAGGGAGGGGGAAAGGGGGAAAAAAAAAAACCAAAAAAACGCCCCCGGGGAACCCCCCTTTTTTTTGTGTTTTTTTTTTGCCCCGTGGAAACCCCCCTTTTTCCCCCCCCCTTTTCCTTACCCCGTTTAATTTATTTTTTGGGGTTTTTTTTAAATGGGGGGGCCCCGTTCCCCCCCAAAACCTTTTAACCCCGGTTTTTTCCCAACCCCCTTTTGGGGTTTTTTCAAAATGGGGGGGCCCCCGCCCTTTAAACCCCCCCTTTTTCCCTTAAATTTATCCCAAACCTTTTTGGGGGGTTTTTTTCAGTGGGGGCCCTTTTCCCCTTTTTTCCCAAACCCAATTATCTTTTTGTTTTTTTTTTAAAAAGTTGGGGCCCCCGGTTCCCCCCCTTTTTTCCTTACCCTGTTTTTTTCCCAAACCCCTTGGGGGGCCCCTTTTCAAGTTGGAAGGGCCCGGTTCCCCCCCCCTTTTTCCTTACCTGGTTTTTAAACCCCCTTTTTGGTTTTTTTTTTTCCCGTGGGGGCCCCCCCCCCTTTTTTCCCTTTTTAAAAACCTGGGGTTTTTTCCAACCCCTTTGGTTTTTTTTTAAAAAAATTTAAGGGCCCCCTTGGGTTTTTTCCCCTCCCCCCCCCGGCTTTAACCCCTTTCATATTTTTTTGGGTTTTTTTTTTACAAGTGAGGCCCCTGTCCCCCCCTTTTCCCCTTAACCCGTTTTTCCAAACCCCCTTTTGTTTTACCAAATTTTACCCCCCCCCGTCCCCCCCCTTTTAAAAAATTACCCTTTTTTAAACATCCTTTTTTTTTGGGGTTTTTTTTTTTCAGGTGGCCCCCCGTCCCCCCCCCCTTTTTTTTTTTCATCCTTTTTTTTTTACATGAGGGCCCGTTTTCCCCCCTTTTTAAACCCTTTAAAACCTTTGTTTTTTTGGGGTTTTTTTTACAGTGGGGCCCCCGGTTTCCCCCCTCTTAAACCTTTTAAACCCCTTTTTTTTTTCAAACCCTTTGTTTTTTAAAAGTGGGGGCCCCCGGGGGCCCCCCCCCTTTGGCCTTTTACCTTTTTTTTTACCCCCTCCCCTTGGGGGTTTACAGTGGGGGGCCGGGCCCCCCCCTGGGGTTACCCTTTTCCCATCCCCTCTTTTTTGGTTTTTTTTTCAAATGGAAACCCCTTTTCCCCGCCCCCTTTTTCCCCCTTGGTTTTTTTTCCATCCCTTTTTTTTGGTTTTTTTTCCCGGGAGGCCCCCCCCGTTTTTTCCCTTTTTTTCCCCCTTAAACCCCCTTTCCCCTTTTTCCCTCCCCCGGTTTTGGGTTTTTTCAAATGAGCCCCGGGTTTTCCCCCCCCCCCAAATCTTTTCCCCCCGCCCCCATCAACTTTGGGTTTTTTTTTAAACCCGTGGGGAAAACCCCGGCCCCCCCCCCCCTTTTAAAGGGTTTTCCCTTTCCTTTTTCATCTTGTTGGTTTTTTTTTTTCAGTGAAAAAAGGAAAAAACCCCCCTTTTTAAAATTTAACCCGGTTTTTAAACAAATAACCCGGTGGGGGTTTTTTCAGTGGGGGCCCCCCGTCCCCCCCCCCCCCCCCGGTAAAAAAAATCCCACCCCGGGGCCTTGGGCCCCCCAACTTTGTTGGGTTTTTTCAAATTTGGGGCCCCGGGTTTTTCCCCCCCTTTAAAACTTTAAAAACCTTTCCTTTTAAAAATTCAAAACTTTGTTTTTTACCCGGGAGGCCCCCGGGGTTTTTTTTAAACCGGAAAAATTGGGCCCATCCCCTCCTTTTGGTTTTTTTATGGGGGGCCCCCCCCCCCCAAACTTTTCCCCCTTTTTTCCCTTTTTTTTTTTTAAGGGGGGTTTTTTTTGGGGGGGGGCAATTTGGGGGGGGGGGGGGGGGCCCGGGGGGGGGGGGGGCCCCCCCTTTTTTTTTTTTTTAACCAAATTTTTTTTTTTGGCCCCCCCCCCCTTTTTTTTTTTTGGAAAACCCCCCCCCAAAAATTTTTTTTTTTTTGGGGGGCCCCCGGTTTTTTTTCCCCCCCCCCCCCCCGGGGCCCGGTTTTTTTTTTTTTTTTTTTTTATCCCCCTTTTTTTTTGGGTTTTTAAAACCCCCCCCCTTTTTTTTTTTCCCCCCCCCAAAAAATTTTTTTTTGGGGTTTTTTTAAAATTTTCCCCCCTTTTTTTTTTTAAAACCTTTTTTTTTGTGGGGGTTTTTCCCTTTAAACCCGGCCCCCCCCCCCTTTTTTTTTAATCCCCCCCCCTTTTTTTTCCCAAACCCCCCTTTTTTTTTCCCCCCCCCCCTTTTCCCAAAATTTTTTTTTTTTTTTGGGGGGGTTTTTTCCCCCCCTTTTTTTCCCCCCCTCCTTTTTTTTTTTTTTTTGGGGAAAAACCCCCCTTTTTTTTTTTCCCCCCCCCCTTTTTTTTTTTTTTTTTTTTTCCCCCCCCCTTTTTTAAAAACCCCCCTTTTTTTTGGGGTTTTTTTTAAAAAACCCCCCCCCCCCTTTTTTTCCCCCCCCCCCCCCCCCCTTTTTTTTTCCCCTTCCCCCCCTTTTTTTTTGGGGTTTTTTTTCCCCCCCCCCCCCCCCCCCCCCTTTTTTTTTAAACCCCCCCCCCCGGGGGGTTTTTTTGGGCCCCCCCCTTCCCCCCCTTTTTAAATTTTCCCCCCTTTTTTTTTTTTTTTTTTAAAAATTTTTTTTTTTTTAAATTTTTTTCCCCCCCCCCCCCCTTTTTTTTTTTGGGTTTTTTTTTGGGGGGGGGCCCTTTAAAATTTTTTCCCCCCCCTTTTTTTTTCCCCCCTTTTTTTTTTCCCCCCTGACCCCCTTTTTTTAATTCCCCCCCCTTTTTTTTTAAGGGTTTTTTCCCCCTTTGGGGCCCCCCCCCCCCCCCCTTTTTTTTTAAAAAGGGGGGGGGGGGGGGGGGGGGGGGGGGGGAAAGGGGGGGGGGGGGGGGGCCCCCCCCCCCCCCCCCCCCCCCCCCCCCCAAAAAAGGGGGGCCCCCCTTTTGGGGGGGGGTTTTTTTTTTTTTTTAAAAAAACCCCCCCTTTTTTTTTTTTGGGGGGAAAAAAACCCCCCCCCCCCGGGGGTTTTTTTTAAAAAAAAAAAAAACCCCCCTTTTTTTTAAATTTTTTTTTTTTTTCCCCCCCCCCCTTTTTTTTTAAAAAAAACCCCCCTTTTTGGGGAAAAAAAGGGGGGGGGGGAAAAAAAAAAAAAAAAAGGAAAAAAAAAAAAAAACCCAAAAAGGGGGGGGAAAAATTGGAACCCCTTTCCCCCCCAAAAAAAAAATTTTTCCCCTTTTTTTGGGGGGGGGGGGGGGGGGTAAAAACCCCCCAAAAAAAAAAAAACCGAAAAAAAAAACCCCCAAAAAAAGGGGGGGGGGGGTTTTTTTTTTTTAAAAAAAAAAATTTTTTTTTTTTTTCCCCCAAAAAATTTTTTCCCCCCCTTTTTTTTTTCCCCCCCCCCCCAAAAACCCTTTTTTCCCCCCCCAAAAAATTTTTAAAAAACCCCCCCCCCCTTTTTTTTAAAAAAACCCAAAAAAATTTTTCCCCCCTTTTTTTTTTCCCTTTTTTCCCCCCTTTTTTAAAAAAAAAAAAAAAACCCCTTTTCCCCCAAACCCCCCCCCCCCCCCCTTTGGGGTTTTTTTTTCCCTTTTCCCCCCCTTTTTTTTTCCCCCCGGGTTTTTTCCCCCTTTTTTTGGCCCCCAACCTTTCCCCCAATTTTTCCCCCCCCCCCCCCTTTTTGGGGGCCCCCCCCCCCCCTTTTTTTAAAAAAACCCAAAACCCCCCCCCCCCCCCCCCCCCCCCCCCCCTTTTCCCCCCCCCCGGGGGGGGGGGGGGGAAAACTTTTGGGGAAAAAACCCCCTTAAGCCCCCCCTTTCCCCAAACCCTTTTCTGAAAACTCCCCCCCCCATCCCTATGTTTTCCTTTTTAGGCCCCAAATTTGCCGGTTTTTTTTTTTAGTGACAACAACCCCCCTTTTTCAAAAAAACCCCCCGGAAGTTTTTCCGAAACCCAAAAAAACCCCCAATTGGGGGGAAACCCCTTTTTTTTTTTTTTTTTGCCCAGGGGGTTTTTAAAGGGCCCCTTCCCGGGGGTTTCCTTGGAAAAAAAAACTCCCCCCGTTTTCCCAATTTTTTCCAAGTTTTCCCAAAACCCCCCCTTTCCCCGTCCCCTTTCCCCCCCCCTTCCCCAAGGGCCCTCTCTTAAAAAAAAAAACCCCCTTTTTCCCCCTTATCCCCAAAAGCCAAAATTTTTTTTTTCCCCTTTTTCCTTTCCCCCTTTTGCCCCCAAAAAAAAAATTTTGGGAAAAACTGCCCCAAAAAAACCCAAATTGGGGGGTGGGGTTTGGGTTTTGGGGGGGGGGGGGCCCCCCCGGAAATTTTTTTGTTAAAAGGGGTGGGGGGGGTGGGGTTTGGGGGGGGGTTTCGTGCCCCCCTTTTTCCCCCCCGTTTTTGTTTAAAAAACCCCGTTTTTTGGGGCCACCCCCGGGGGGGGGTGGGGGGAAAAACCCAAAAAGGGGTTTTTTTTTTTTGGTTGGGGGGGGTTGGGGGTTTTGGGGGTTGGGGGGCCGGGGGCCCCTTTTTGGGGTCCCTGGGGGGGGTTTTTGGGGGTGGGGTTTTGGGGGCCCCCCCCCCCCCCAAAATTGCCCCCCCCCTTTTTTTGGGAAAAATGCCAAAAAAGGGTTTAAAAATTTAAATTTCCCAAAAAATTTTTTTTCCAAAACTTCCCTTTTCCCCGGGTTTTTTTTCCCCCTTTTTTTTGTTTTTTTTCCCCCCTTTTTAAAAACCTTTTTTTTGGGAATTTTTGGTTTTAAAACCCCAAAAAGGGTTAAAAGAAAGTTAAAAAGGGGTTTTTTTGCCCGCCCATGAAAAAAAAATTCCCCGGTTTTTTTTGTTTTTTTTAAATTTAAATTTTTTTTATTTAAGTAAAATTTTTTATCATATTAAAAAAAAAAGTGGAAAAAAAAAAGTGGGGGGCCCCATTTTAAAAAAAGTTCCCCCTTAAAACCTTTTTTAAAAAATTTTTTGGGGGGGGCTTTAAAAAAAAGGGGGCAAAAAAAAGGGAAAAAAACGATTGGTTTTGGTTTTCCCCCCCGGGCCCTTGAAATTTTTTTCCAAAAAACCCCTTTTTTAAAAGGGAAATTTGGAAAAAATTTAAACCCTTTAAGAAAAAGTGGGAAAACCCCCAAAAAAAAACAAAGGATTTTTAAATTCCCCAAAAGCGAAAAATTTTTTTGCCCCCCCCCCAAAAATTTTAAAAAATTGGGCCCCCAAAAACCCCCCCAAAATCCCCCCCCCTCTTTTTTAACGTTTTTTTTCCCCCGGAGTTTTTTTCCCGGGTGAATTTGGGATTTTTTTTTTGCCCCCAGAAAAACCCATTTTAGAAAAGGAAACCCCACACCCTTTTTTCCCAAATTTTCCCCAAACCCATCCCCGGGTTTTTCCCTTTTAAAAGAACAAGCAAAATTTTCCAAAACCCAAAAACCAAAAAAAACCCCCTTTGGGAAAACAAAAACAAAAAAAACAAACCCAAAAACCAAAACAAAAAAGAAAATTTCCCCCCCCCCCCCCTGGTTTTTTTTTAAAACCCCCCACAACCCCACACACAAACCAAAAAACACCAAACCCCCAAAACAAAAGAATTTTTTTTTAAACCTGCCCACCCCCTTTTGGGGGTTTTTAATGAAAAAAGGGAAAAAATTTTTTAAAAAAAAAATAAAAAAAAATTTTAAAAAAAAAAAAAAAAAAATTTTTTTAAAAAAAAAAATTTAAAAAAATTTTTTTCCCCAAAATTTTTTTTTAAAAAAAAAATTTTTCCCCCCCCCCTTTTTTTTTTAAAAAAAAAAAAAAAAAAAAATTTTTTTAAAAAAATTTTTGGGGGGTTTTAAAAAATTTTTTAAAAAAAAAAAACCCCGTTTTAAAAAAAAAATTTTTTTTTTTTTTTTTTTTTTTTTTTTCCCAAAAAAATTTTTTTTTTGGGGGGCCCCCCCCCCCCCAAAAAAAACCCCCCCCCCCCCAAACCCCCCTTTTTTTTTTCCCCCCCCCGGGGGGAAAAGTAAAAAAATTTTCCCCCCCCTTTTTTTTTATTTATAAAATTTTTTTAAAAAAAAAAAAAAATTTTTTTAAAAAAAAAAAGGGGAAAAAAATTTTTTTTTTTAAAATTTTTTTTAAAAAATTTTTTTTTTAAAAAAAAAAAAAAAAAATTTTAAAAACCCCCAAAAAAATTTTCCCCCAAAAAAAAAAAAAACCCCCCCCCCCCCCCCCCCCTTTAAAATGGGGGAAAAAACCCCCTTTTTCCCCCCCTTCCCCCCCCAAAAATTTTTTTTTTTTTTAAAAAATTTTAAAAAAAATTTTTCCCCCCTTTTAAAAAAAAAAATTTTTTTTAAAAAAAAAAACCCAAAAAAAAAAAAAAAAAATTTTTTTTTTTTTTTTTAAAAAAAATTTAAAAAAAAAAAAAAATTTTTTTTTTTGTGGAAAAATTTTTAAAAAAAAAAATTTTTTTTTTTTTTCCCTTTTTTTTTGGGGAAAAAGAAAAAAAAATTTTTTAAAAAAAATTTTTTAAAAAAACCCCCCAAAATTTTTTTTTTTTTTTAAAAACCCCAAAAAAAAAAAAAAAAAAAAAAATTTTTTTTTCCCCAATTTTTCCATTTTAAAAAATTTTTTTTTAAACCCCCTTTTAAAAAAGCCCCAAAAAAAAAAAAAAAAAAAATTTCCCTTTAAAAAAATTTTTCCCCCCCCTTTTTTAAAAAAATTTTTTTTTTTTAAAAGGGAAAAATTTTTTGAAAAAACTTGCCCCATCTTTTTTTAAAAAAAAAAGAAAAACCCTTGGCCCCCATTTGGGGCCCCTTTTGGCCCCCTAAAAAAATGCCCCCTTTCCCCAAAATTTTTTAAAAAAAAAAAATTTTTCCCCGGGTTTTTTGGCCCCCCAAAACCCACCACCCCCCAAACGGCCCCCCACCAAACAAAAGGGGGAAAAAGTTCCCGGGGGGAAACCGGGTTTATTTTTTTTTCCCCGATATTGATTTTTTGCCTTTTTAAAAAGGTTTTTTAACCTTTTTTTTTCCTTTTTTGGGTTTTTTAGGGGCCCCCCAAAAATCCCCCGGGGAAAATTTTTTCCCCCTTTAAAACCTGAAAAATTTGGGGTTTTTATGGGGTTTTTAGGTTTTTTTTTTTTTTTTTATTTGGGTTTTTTTTTTCCCCCCGGGCCCCCCCCCCCCCTTTTTTTTTTTTTTCCCCCCGATTTTTTTTTTTGTAAAAAAACCCCACCCCCCCCCCGCCCCCCCAAAAATTCCCCCCCCCTAAACCAAAAACACAAAACCACCAAACCCACACACAACCAAAACCCAAAAACCCAAAAACACGCAAAAAAAGCCCCCACACCCCCCACAACACACCACCAACCAAAAAACCACAAAAACAACCCAAAAACAAAACAACCAAACCCCCCCCAAAACAAACACCCCCCACAACAATTTTTTTAAAAAAAGCCCAAAAAATGGAAAAAAAAAACCCCCCTTTTCCCATCCCCCCCTCCCCATTTTTGGGCCCCCCCTTTTTCCATCCCCCCTCCTTTTCTTTGGCCCCCCAATATCAAAAATAAAAAATTTTTTTTTTTTTTTTGAAAAAAAAACCCCCTTAAAAAAAAATTAAAAATACCCCTTTAAAAACCCCCACAAAAGCCAAAAAGGGTAAGTTTTTTTACCTTTGCATTGTTGGGGGTTTTGGGGTGTTTTTGGGGGTGGGGGGTTTGGGGGTTTTGGGGGGGGGGGGGGGGGTGGGGTTTTTTTTTTAAAAAAAAGATTGGGCCCCAAAAACCCCCACCTGCCCGGGGTTTTTTTTTTTTTTCCGGGTTTTTGGGTTTTCAAAAAGGGGGTTCCCCCGGGGGGTTTTGGAAAGATTTTGAAGTTTTGGGCCCCAAAAATGGGAAAAAAAGGTTTGCTTTGGGCCCTTTTGGTAACTTTCGGTTTTTTTTTTTTTTTTGGAAAAAATAAGAAAAGGAAAAAAAAAATTAGGAAAAAGGAAAAAGGGCCCCCCCTTAAAAAAAAAAAAAAAAGGGGAAAAAAGAAAAAAAAAAAAAAGAGGAAAAAGGAAAAAAAAAGGGGGGAAATTTGGGGAAAAAAAAAAACGTTTTTGGGGGTTTAAAAAAGAAAAAAAAAAACCAAAAAAGAGGAAAAGGGCCCGACAGACGAGAAAGGGGGAAAACAGGGAAAAAGAAACCCCAACCCCCGAAAAGGGGGAAACCCGAAAAACCCGAGAGAAGAAAAAACCCCCGACAGAAACCCCGAACAAAGAAAAAAAGGGAAAAAACCAAAAAAAAAAGAAGAGAAGAAAAGGGGGAACCCGGGCCAGACAGACCCGAAAAAGAAAAAAGGGGGGAAAAAAAAACCCAAAGAAGGGGAAAAAAAGAGAAAACAGAAAAAGGAACCCGACAAAAAGAGGGGGGGGAAACCCGAAAAAAGAGGAGAGGGAACCCGGAAAAAAAACCCCCAAGGAAAAAAAAGAAAAAAAGGGGAAAAACAGACAAAAAAAGAAGAAGGGGAGGGGGGGAAAAACCCGAAAACCCCAGAGAGAAAAAAGGCGCTTAAAAAAAACCCAAAAGACCTGGGGGTTTTGAAGGGAAAGGAAAACAAAAGAAAAATAGAAGACCCCCGAAAAGGGGGGCCCGGGAAGAGTTTGGGAAGGAAAAAAAAGAAAAAAAAAACCAGAAACCAAAACAACCCCGAAAAGGGGAAACAGACCCGAAAAAAGAGAAGGGGGGAAGGGGACCCCGAGAAGGGAGAAAAGCCCCAAGGGGAAAAGGAAAAGGAAAGGGAAAAAAACCCGGAAACAGAAAAAGAAAGAACCCCGAACCAAAAAAACAAAAGAGGAAAAAGGAAAAGCGCTAAAAAAAACAGAATTATTGGAAAAAAGGGATAAAAATTTTTAAAAGGAAAAAGAAAGACAAGGGGGGGGAAAACCCAGAAAAAAAAAAGACAAAGAAGAGAAAAAAAGAACCCCGAAAAACAAAAGAAAGGGAAAAGACAGGAAAAGTCCCCCCCGAACAGAAAAGGGAACAGAACCCGGGCCCCGACAGAGTTTAAAAGGAAAAAACCCGAGAAGGACCCCAAAAGTAAGGGGGAAAAAAACCCCAAAGGGGAAAAAGAGGGAAAAAAAGTTTTAAGGAAAAAAAAACCGGGGGGAGGGGGAAAAAAAAGGGGAAAAGGGGTGGGCCCTTTAAACCCCTTTTGGGGGGTTTTTTTCAAAATGAGGCCCCCTTTTTCCCTTTTTTAAAACCTTTTTGGGGGTTTTTTTTCCCCCAACCCCTTAAAAGCCTTTCCCCCCCAAAAAACCACCCAACCAACCTTTTTAAAAATTACCCCCTTGGTTTCCCCCACCCCCAAAAAAAACCCTTAACCAAAAAAATCCTTGGGTTTTTTTTCCAAAATTGGGGAAACCCCGTCCTTTAACCCTTTTTTCCTTTTACATCCGTGGGTTTTTTTTTTACAAAATGGAAACCCCCCGGGTTTCCCCCTTTTTCCTTTAAACCCTTTTTTTTTCCCTCTTTTGGTTTTTAACAATTTTAGCCTGGGCCCCTTTTTAAAACCCTTTTCCCTTTTATCCCCTTGGGGGGTTTTTTTTAAAAAGTGGAAACCCCCTTTTCCCCCCCCTTTAAAACCCAAAAAACCCCCTTTTATTCCAACTTGTTTTTGGTTAAAAATTGGGGCCCCTTTTTTCCCCCCTTTTCCCTTCCCCCTTTTTAACCCAAATTTTTTGTGTTTTAAAAGTGGGGCCCTTTTCCCCCCCCCCCCCCCTTTTTTAAACCCTTTAAAACTTGGGTTTTTTCCTTTATTTTCCCCCCCCCCCTTATGGTTTTTGTTTTTGGGGGGGGGGGATTGGGGAAACCCGCCCCTTTTTTTTCCTTTTCCCTTTTTTTACCCCTCTTTGGGTTTTTTTTCAGTTTTAGCCCCCCCGTTCCCCCCTTTTCCCCCCTGTTTAAACAAACTTTTTTGGGTTTTTCCCGTGGCCCCCGTTTCCCCTTTTTTTTCCCTTTAAAACCCCCGGGTTTTTTTAAACCTTTGGGGTTTTTTTCAAATGGGAACCCCCGTTTTCCCCCCTTTTTTTCCCCCTTTAACCCTTTTTTTTTTTTTTAAAAATTTTTTTCCCCCCCTTTTTTTTTTTTCCCCCCCCCCCCCCCCCTTTTTTTTTTTTGGGGTTTTTTTAAAATTTTTTTCCCCCTTTTTTTTGGGGGTTTTTTTTTTTTGGGGGGGGGAAAAATTTTTTTAATTTTTTCCCCCCCCCTTTTTTGGGGTTTTAAAAAAAAAGGGGCCCCCCCTTTTTAAAAATTTTTTTTTTTTTTTTCCCCCCCTTTTTTTAACCCCCCCCCCCCCCCCCCCCCCCCTTTTTAACCCTTTTCCCCATCCTTTTGGGGGGTTTTTTAAAAATGGGGGCCCCCCCCCCCTTTTTTTTCCCCTTTTTTTTTTTTTTTCCCGGGGGGGGGGGTTTTTCCCCCCCCCCCCCCTTTTTGGGGGGGGGGGGGGGGGGGGGGAAACCCCCCCAAAAAAAAAAAAAATTTTTTTTTAAAAAAATTTTTGGGCCCCCCCCAAAAAAAAATTTTCCCCGGGGCCCCCCCCCCCTTTTTTTTGGGGGGGCCCCCCCCCCCCCCCTTTTTTTTTTTTTTTAAACCCCCCCTTTTTTTTTCAAAAGGGCCCCCTTTTTTTCCCCCCCCCCTTTTTTTAAAAACCCCCCTTTTTTTTCCCCCCCTTTTTTTTTTTGGGGCCCCCGGGCCCCCCCCCTTTTTTTTATTTCCCCCCCTTTTTTTTTTTTTTCCCCCCCTTTTTTCCCCCCCCCCCTTTTTTTTTTAAACCCCCCCCCCCCTTTTTTTTTTTCCCCCCCTTTTTTTTTTAATTAACCCCCCCCCCCAAAAATTTTTTTGTGTTTTGGGGGGGGGGGGGCCCCCCCCCCCCCAAACCCCCCCCCCTTTTTTTTTTTTAACCCCCTTTTTTTAAAATTTCCCCTTTCCCCCCCCCCCCTTTTTTTTTTCCCGGGGGGCCTTTTCCCCCCCCCCCCTTTTTTTTTTTTTTTTTTTAAATTTTTTTTTTTTAATTTCCTTTTTTTTTTTTTTTTTTTGGGGGGTTTTTTTTTCCCCCCCCCCCCCCCCCCAAAAATTAAAAAACCCCCCTTTTTTTTTTTAAAAAGGGGGGTTTTTTTTTTCCCCCCCCCGGGGGAAAAAGGTTTTTCCCTTTTTTGGGGTTTTTTTTTTTTTTTTAAAAAAACCCCCCAAAATTTGGGGTTTTTTTTTTTTTTTTTTAAAAACCCCTGCCCCCCCCCCCTTTTTAAAAAAAAAAAACCCCCAAAAAAGGGGAAAAAAAAAGGGGGTTTTTTTAAAAAAAAAAAATTGGGGGTTTTTTTTGGGAAGGGGGAAAAAATGGGTTTTTTGGCCCCCCAAAAGGCCCCCCAAAAAACCCCCCCCTTTAAAAAAACCCCCCCAAAAAAAAATTTTGAAAAATTTTTTTAAAAAAAAAAAGGGGGGGGGGTTTTTTTTAAAAAATTTTTTTTTCCCCCTTTTTGGGGGGGGGGGGGGCCCCCCTTTTTTTTCTAGACCCCCTTTTGGGGTTCCTTTTTTCTTTCCCTAGCTGGGGTTTTCCCCCCCCAAAAATCCTTTTAGTCCCCCTTCCAGAAAAGGTTTTTTAAACAATTTGGCTTTTCCTTTGTTTTTTTTAAAATTTTTTTTTAGACCCCAAAACCCCCGGGTTTTTTTCCCCATGTTTCCCCCCCCCTTAAAATTTTCCCTTTTTTTCCCTTCCCCCTGGGGGCCTTTTTTTCCCGGCCCCGAAAAAAAGAAAAAAAAAAACCCCCCACCCCAAACCCCCGGGCCCCCTTTTTCCCCCCCCGCCCCTTTTAAAAAAAACTTTTTGGAAAAAGGGCCCTTTTGCTTTTTCCCCTTCCCCAAACCTTTTCCCCGAAACTTTTCCCCCCCCATCTCCCTATGGGTTTTTTTTTCCTTTTTTTGGGAAAAGGGGTTTTTCCCCTTTTTACCTAGTGGGGGCCAAAAAACCCCCTTCCCCCCCTGCCCCAAAAAAACCCCCGATTTTCCCAAAAATAAAAAAACCCTTAAAAGGGGGAAAAACGTTTTCCCTTTTTTGCTTTTCACCCTCCCCGGGGTTTTTTTTTGGAAAAAAAAAAAAAACCCCCCCCCAGTTTTCCCTTTTGGGAAAAAAGTTTTTTAAAAAATCCCCCTGGGGGCCCCCCCTTCCCCCCTTCCCCAAGGGGGCCAAACCCCCTTTAAAAAAAAACCCCCCTTCCCCTTTTTAATTTAATTTTAAAAGCAAATTTTTTCCTTTTTCCTTTCCCCCACCCCCTTTTCCCCCCTCCCAAAAAAAAGGGGGGTTTCCTTTTCAAACAAAATTTTGGGGGGGTGGGTTTTTTTGGGGGGGGGGCCCCCCCGGGGCCCCAAAAAATGGAAATGGGTTTGGGGGAAAAAAATTTTTGGGAGGGGGTGGTGGCCGGGGGCCCAAAAGTCCCCGGGGTTTTTAAAATTTCCTTTTGTTTTGTTGGGGAAAAAGGGGGGGGGGTTTGGGGGGAAAAGGTTTTTTTTTTTTGGGGGGGTTGGGGGGTTTGGGTTTTGGCCCCCTGGGGGGGTTGTGGCCCCTTTTGGGGGTTTTTTGGGTTTTGGGTTTTCCCAAAAATGCCACCCCCTTTTTTTGGGGGCAAAGGGATGGTTTTAAAAAAAATTTTTCAAAAAAATTTCCCTTTTTTCCCCTTTTGGGTGGGTTTTTTATTTTTTGGTTTTTTTTTTTTTTTTTTTTAAAAAATTTTTTTATTTTTTTTTAAGCAAAAAATAAAGGGGTTTTAAAAAGGAAAAATTTTGGTTTTTGGGGTTAAGCGCCCATGGGAAAAAAATCCCCTTTTTTTAAATTTTTTAAAAATTTAAACAGTTAAAATTTTTTAAAAACCAAATTAAATTAAAATTTTTGGGGGAAAAAAAGGGGGGGGGCATTAAAAAAAGTCTCCCCCTTTAACCCCTTTAAAAAAATTTTTTTTGGTGCGAAAACCCGGAAACAAAAAAAAAAACCAAAAGGGGTGGGGCCCCGGCCGGGGGAAATTTTTTTCCAAAAAAACCCTTTTCCCCGGGAAAGGGAAAAAAAACCCCAACCTTGGGAAAATGTGGACCCAAAAAAAAAAAAAGAAAGAATGTTTTAAAAATTTTTCCCCCCCCCAAGCGAAAAATGGTTGGGCCCGGGGCCCCAAAAAAATTTTTTAAAAAAAACCCCCCCCAAAACCCAAAAAAAAACCCCAACCCCCTTGGGGGTTTTTAAAAGTTTTTTTTTCCCCCCGGCGGGTTTTTTTTCCCCCCATTTGGGGTTTTTATTTTTTCCCCCCGCTTTTCCCCAAAACCGAAGGGTTTTTGAAAAAAAAACCGACACCTTTTAAAAACCCCAAAAAAACCCCCAAACCCCCAAACCCTTTTTCAAATTTTTAAATTAAAAAAAAAAAAGGGGCAATCCAAAACCCGACGCCTTTTTTTAAAAAACCAAAAAAAAAGAAAAACCCCTAAAAAAAAAAAGCCAAAATGAAATGTCCCCCCCCCCCTCTGGTTTTTTTTAAAAAAAAAAACCCCCCAAAAAACCCAACCCCCAAAACCCCCAACACCCACAAAAACCCCAAAAAAAATTTTTAAAACCCGGCCCCCGGCCCCCCCCTTTTTTGGGGGAAAGGAAGGAAAATTTTTAAAAAAAAAATTTTAAAACAAAATAGAAAAAAAAAACAAATCAAAAACCCTCAAAAAAATTTTTTCCCCCTAAAAATTAAAAGTTAAACCCCGAAATGGTTTAAAAAAGGTTTTACACCCCCCCTTTTTATTTTGAGTTTTAAAAAAAAAACCCCTTGGGGGAAAAATTTTAGCAACCCCCAAAATTTTTCCCCCCTTTAACAAAACCCCCCCAAAAACCAAAAACCAAAAAAAAAGGGTTTTAAAAAACCCGGGGAACCCCTTTTTTGGGAAAAAATAAAATTTTTAAAATTTTTAGGTTATAAAAATTTTTTTTCTAAATTGTTCCCTTTTTTTTAATTTTTTTGTTTTTTACATTTCAAAATTTCAAAAATGAAAAAAATTCCCCCCAAACCAAAGGGGTTTCCAAAACCCCGGGTTTCCCAAAAAGTCCCCCCCCCCCCCACCAAAAAAAAAACCCCTTTTCCCAAACTGGAGGTTTTAATTTTTTAAAATCCCCTTGCCAAAAAATTTTCCCAATTTATGGAAATTTTTAAAAGAAATTTTGGGCCCCCAAGCCCAAAAACCCCCCAAAAATCTGTTTTTGGGGGGGGGGGGGGGAAAAATTTTTTAAACATCCCGGGGGAAAAATCTTTTTAAAAATTAATTTTTTTTTTAAACGGTGGGGAAAAACCCCCCCCTTTTTTTTTTTTAAAATTTTCCCCGTTTAAAAAAAAAAACACTTTTTTAAAATTTTTTTTAAAAAAAAGCATCATTCCAATTTTCCAAAATTTTTTTTTTTAAAAAAGTTCCCCCTTCCTAATGAAAATTTTAAAAGAACCAAAAATTTTTTCCAGAAAAACCCTTTTTTTCCCCCTGTTTTTAACAAAAAACCCCCCAAAACCTTTTTTTTGGGGCCCCTCCCCCCAAAAAAAAACCCTTCCCCCAATTCCCCGTTTTTTTTTTTTTAATTTAAAGGGAAAAACCCCCCTAAAAAAACCCCCCAATTAAAAAAAACCACCCCCGGAAAAAACTAAATTGAAAAATTAAAAAAATTTTTTTGGGTTTTTTTTTGTGGGGGGGAAAGGGAAAAAAGGGGAAAAAAAAAAAAAATTTTTTTATTCCAAAGTGCAAAGTAAACCCCTTGGAAAAAAGAAAACCCCCCAGGGAAATTTCAATTTTCCCCATTCCCCTTTCCAAAAAAATTCAATTCCCTTTTTTTTTTTTTAGAAAAGGATTTTTTAAAAAATTTAAAAAAAGAGCTTTTTAAAAAAAAATTTTAAAACCCCGAAAAAACTTTTCCCCCTTTTCCCCTTTTAAAACACTATAGGCCCCCCCCCAATTTTTTAAAAAGCCCCTAAAAAAGTTAAAAAAAAGGCCAAAAAAAAATTAAAAAAAAAAATTTTTACGGTGTAAAGAATTCCCCCCCCCCCCCCCGTTTAAAAAAAAGGTTTTTTTATTTGGGCCAAAAACCTTTTTAAAAAACCTTTTTTCCCCCCCTCTTTTTAAAAAAGAAAAAAAAAAATTGGGCACAAATTTCCCCCCCCTTGGGGCCCCTTTAAAAAAATGGGTTTTTTTTTACCATTTTTAAAAAAAAATTTTCCCCCGTTTTTTTTTTTCCCCACCCACAAAAACAAAAACCACCCCAAAACCCAAAAAAACCCCCAAAGGGGGCCCGGTCCCCCCCCCGGGTGACAGAAAATTTTTTTTTTTGATAATTTGGGATTTTTGGCCCTTTTGAAAGTTTTTTTTTTCTGCCTTTGGAAATTTTGGGTTAATCCCCCCGTTTCCCGGGGAAAAAATTGCTTTTAAAACCCAGAATAAATTTTTTTATTTTGTTTTAGGGTTTTTTTTTTTGTTTTAAATTTTTTTTTGTTCCCCCGTCCCCCCCCCAATTTTTTTTTTTCCTGAAAGGGGTTTAAAAGGTTTAACCCCCCCCCCCCGCTTCCCCCCCCCAACCCCCCAAAAAACAAAACAACACACAACACAAAACCAAACCCCAAAACCAAAAAAAACCAAAAAAAACCCCCAAAAACCCCGCCCCCCAAACAAAAAAACACACCCCAACCACAACAAACAAAACCAAAACCCACAACAGAAACACAAACCCCCCAACAACATTTGGTTTAATTTCAACCCTGAAACCAAAAAACCCCCCAAACTAAATCCCCCCCCCTAAAATTTTGGGGGGGGGGTTTTTTTTCCCTAAAATTCCCCCTCCCTTTTTTTTTTGGTTCCCCCCTTTAATTTTCACAAAAGTTTTCCCCTTTAAAAAGGGAAAACCCCCTTTAAAAAATTTAAAAAAACTGCTTTTAAAACCAAAAAAAATGCAAAGGTAAGTTAACCCCTTGGGAATTTTTTGTGGGTTGGGGTGTTGGGGGGGTTTGGGGGGGGTTTTTTTTTTAAACAAATTGGGCCCCCCTTCCCCCTTGGGTGGTTTTTTTTTTGGGGGGTTTTTCCCCTTTTTTTTTTGATACAAAGCGTCCCCCGAAAATTTTTAAAAAGCAAAAAGGCCCTTTTTTTTTTTATTTCCCAAAAAAGGAAAAAAAAAAGAAATTTTCCTTTTTGGGAAAAAATTTTGGGGGAAATTTCCCCGGGTTTTTTTTTTTTTTTTTTTTTTCGGAAAAAATAAAGAAAAAGAACCAAAAAAAAAAGGGGGGGGACCTTCCCCCCCCCCCCAAATTTAAAAAAAAAAAAAAAAAAAAAGAAAAAAAAAAAAAAAAAAAACGAGGGGAAAAAAAAAAAGGGGGGGAAAAAAAAGAAAAAAAGGAAAAACGGGTTGGGGGGTTAAAAAAGACCAAAAAACAAGAAAAAAGAAAAAGGAAAAAGGGCCCGACCAAAAAGGGGGAAAAAACAGGAACAAAAGAAAAAAAGGGGAAAAAACCCAACCCCCAAAAGAAAAGAATAAAGGGGCCCGACCCCCGACAAAAGAAAAAAGGGAAAACCAGA
The DNA here is from genome assembly GCA_033310375.1 of Conus canariensis. Classification (NCBI taxonomy): domain Eukaryota; kingdom Metazoa; phylum Mollusca; class Gastropoda; order Neogastropoda; family Conidae; genus Conus; species Conus canariensis. The sequence continues at coordinate 29,915 of JAMYXO010001125.1, forward strand.
CCCCGAAGGGGGAGAGAGAAAAAAGAACAAGACAGGAAAAAAGACAGAGAGGGGGAAAAAAAGGAAAAACCCCGAGAAAGGAAAAAAGGGAAAAAAACCCCCCACCCCCGAAAAAGAACCCCGAGGGGGGGAGGAAAAAAGACAAAGAAAAGAAAAACCCCAAAAGACAAAGAAACCCCGAAAAAAGGGGGGGAACCCGACAAAAGAGGAAGAGAAGGGAAGGAAGGGGAACACAAAAACCAAGGGAAAGGGGGGGAAAAGGGGGGCGCAAAACCCAACCCAAAAAACTGAAAAGACCCCAAGGGGGGAATTTCCCCGAAGGGAAAAGAGGGACAGGGGAAACCCGGGAAAAAGGTTTAGGGGGAAAAGGGGACCCCGAGGGCCCGAAAAAAAAGAAACAAGACGACCCGAAAAAGAGAAAGGGAAAAAAACCAGGAAAAAAAGGGGAGGAAGAGGGGAAAAACAGGGGGAGGGGGGGAAAAAACCCGACCCAAAAAGAAAAGAAAAAGGGGAGAGGGAAACAGATACAAAAAGAGAAGGGCCCGAAACCCGAACCCGAAGAGAAAAGGGGGAAAACGCTTTAAAAACCCAAAAGACCTGATTAAAACGGGGGAAAAATTAAGAAAAAGAAGGGGAGACCCCGGGAAAAGGGCCCAGAAAAAAAAAAACAAAAAGGGGAGAAAAAAAGGAAAAAGAGGGGGCCCAAAAAAGGGACAAAACCCCGAAAACCCCGTCCCCCCCGAAAAGAAAAAAGAAAAGAAAAACCCCCGGGCAGAGTGGGAAAGGGAAAAACAGAAAAAAGGGCCCCCAGAAATAAAAGAAAAACAAAGGGGGGGGAAAAAAAAAGGGAAAAAAAAGTTTGGAAAAAAAGAGAAACCCCCGGGGGGAGGGAAAACCCGGGGGAAAAGCGGGAAAACCCCTTAAAATTTTGGGGTGGTTTTTTCAAGGTTGGGGGCCCTGTACCCTTTTTTCCTTTAAAACCCGTTTTATCCAAACCCGGGGTTTTTAAAAAGGGGGGGGAAAACCCCCCCCCTTCCCCCCCCCCTTTTTTCCCGTTTTTTTACCGGAAAAAACTTTGGGTTTTTTTTTACCCGTGGGCCCCCCGTTTCCCCCCTTTTTAACCCTTTAAACCCAAATTTTTTCCAAAACCCTTGGGGTTTTAACCCGGGGGAGGCCCCCCGGGCCCCCCCCCTTTCCTTTTTAAACCCAAAAAAATCCAAACCCTTGGGGGGTTTTTTTTAAAAGTGAGCCTGTCCCCTTTTTTAAACCCCCCTTTTTTTCCCGTTTTTTTTCAACCCTTTTTGCCTTTTTAGTGGGGGCCCTTGTTTTCCCCCTTTAAACCCCTTTTCCGTTTTTTTTTCCAAACCCTTTGGGGGGTTTTTTCAGTTGGGGGGGCCTTGGTTTCCCTTTTTTCCCTTTCCTTGGTTTTTTCAGCCCTTTTTGTTTTTTTTTAAAAAATTTGGGGCCCCCTTGGGCCCCCCCTGGCTTTTTTCCTTTTTAGAATTGGGTTTTTTACATTTAAACCCCCTTTTGGTTTTTACCCTTTTCCCGGGTTTTTACCAACCTGGGGGGTTTTTTTTTCAGTGGAAACCCCGGGCCCCCCTTTAAAACCCAAAACCCCCGTTTTTATTTAAACCCTTTTGGGGTTTTTTCAGTTGGGAAAACCCCCCCTCCCCCTTTTTTCCTTTTAAAACCTTTAAAATTTTTTTTTTTCATCTTTTGGGGTTTTACAAAATTGGGGGCCCCCCTCCCCCCCCCCCCTTTTCCTTAAACCCGTTTATGATCTTTTTTTTTTTACAGTGAGGGCCCCCGTTTCCCCCCCCCACCTTACCGTTTATCATCTTTGTGTTTTTACAGTGACCCCCCTTCCCCCTTTGGGTTCCTGTTTTTCCCTCTTTTTTTTAAAAGGGAGCCCCTTCCCCCCCCTGGCTTAACCTGATCATCTTTGGGTTTAAAAGTGAGCTTTTTCCCTTTAAACCCTTTCCTGTTTTCCATCCCCTTGGGTTTTTTCATTGAGCCTTTTCCTTCTGGGCCCTTTTACCTGCTATCATCTTTTGTTTTTTACAGGGAGCCTGTCCCCCCTATCCCTTTCCGCTAATTTCCCCTTGTTGTTTTACAGTGAGACTTCCCCCTTTTTGTTTACATGCCCCCATCATCCCTTGTTTTTTAACAGTGGAGGGGCGACCTTTATCTTACCTGGTTTTTTTCATAAAATGTGTTTTTTTCAGTGAGCCTTTTTCCCGTAAAACCTACCTGCCCCGCAAACTTTGTTTTTTTTTAAAGTGAGCCCCCCCGTCCTTTATCTTACCCCCCTCATCTTTTTGTTTTACAGTGGAAAACCCCCGTCTTTTATCGTAAACCCCCGCTTATCATCCTTTTTTGTTTACAGTTGGAAGGCCCCGCCCCCCTAACTTTCCCCGCTAACAACTTGTTGTTTTTAAACCCCTGGCCTTTTTTTTAAATTTCTATCATCTTTTTGTTTTCAGAGAGACCCCTTTTACTTTTCCGTTTTTTTTTTCAAACTTTTGGTTTTTAAAAGGGAGCCCCCGTCCCCGTTTGTACCCTTGGGCCCCCCCAAACCCTTTTGGTTTTTTCAGTGAGCCCCTGTCCCCCCCTTTCTTACCTGCTATCAAACTTTTTTGGTTTTTTTTCAGTGAGGGGCCTGTTTTTTTATCTTAAACCCCCCCCTATCATCTTGTGTTTTTTCAGTGACCCCCCCCTTTTTTTTCTTTTATGCCCCATCATCTTTGTTTTTTTCAGTGACCCCGTCCTCTAAAATTACCCTGCTATCATCTTGGGGGTTTACAAGTGGAGTCGTTTCCTCTAATTTTTCCTTCTAACACTTTTTTTGTTTTTTCAGTGAGGGCCCCCCCGTCCCCTTTTTTAATTACCGCTAAAACATCCTTTTTTTTTGTTTTACGTGGAGCCGCCCCCTATCTTACCTGCACCCTCCCTTTTGTTTTAAAAATGAGCCCCCGTCCCTTTTTTTTTTTTACCTGTTAAATCTTTTTGTTTACAGTGAGCCGTCCCCCCCTATATTACCTTTTTTTTCGGGGGGGTTTACAGTGACCCTGGTTTCCCTTTATATTACTCTGCTATCCCCCTTTTGTTGAAAAGTGAGGCCCCCCGTTTTTCCCCCCCATCCCCTGCTAAACGTCCCCCGTGTTTTTTACAGTGAGCCTGCCTTTTTTTTTTACCTGCACATCTTTTGGGGGTTTTTCA
>JAMYXO010000112.1:0-80086 GCA_033310375.1 Conus canariensis
AAAAAACCCCCCCAAAAAAAAAGGGCCCCCCAAAAAAAAAAAAACCCCCCCCGGGCCCCCCCCCCCGGGGGGGGAAAAAAAAAGGGGGGGGGGGAAAAAAAAAGGGGAAAGGGGGGAAAAAAAAGGGGGTTTTTTTTTTAAATTTTTTTTTGGGGGAAAAAAAGGGAAAAAAAAATTGGGGTTTTTTGGGGGGGAAAAAACCCCCCAAAAAAAATTTCCGGGGCCCCTTTAAAACCCCGCCAATTTTTAAAAAAATACCAAAAAAAAAGGGGTTTTCCCCCCCCCTTTTTTTAAAAAAAAAAATAAGGAAAAAAAAAAACCCCCAAAAAACAAAAAAAATTTTTTCCCCCCCCCAAAACCCCCCCAAAAATTTTTAAAAAAAATTAAAACAAACCCCTTTTCCCCCCAAAAAAAAACCCCCCCCCAAAAAAAAAAAAAAAAAAAGGGGTTTTTTCCCCAAAACCCCCCCCCAAAAAAAAATTTAAAAAAAAAAGGAAAAACCCAAAAGGGGGGCCCCCCAAAAAAAAAAACCCCCCCCCCAAAAAAACCCCGGGGGACAAAAAAAAAAACCCCCCCCTTTTTTTTTTCCTTCCTTTTCCCCCCCCTTTTTTTTCCCCCCCCCAACCCCCCAAAAAAAACCCCCCAAAAAAATTTTTTAAAAATTTTTTTTAAACCCCCCCCCAAAAAAAAAAAAAAAATTAAAATGTAAAAATTTTAAAAAAAATTTTTTGGGTTTTTTTTTAAAAAAACCCCCAAAATCTTTTTAAAAAAAAAACCCCCCCCCAAAAAAAAAAAAAAAAAAAAATTTTTTTCCCCCCCTTTTTTTTTTTTTTTTAAGGTTTTTAAAACCCCCGGGGGAAAAAAAAAAGAAACAACAAAAAAATTTTTTTTCCCCCTTTTTTTTTTCCCCCCCCCCCCCAAAAAAATTTTTTTTTTTCCCCCCCCCCCCCCCCAGTTTTTTTCCCCCCCCCCCCCCTTTTCCCCCCCCCCCAAAAAATTCCCAAAAAATTTTTTTTAAATTTTTTAAAAAATTTTTTAAAAAAAACCCCTTTTTTTGGGGGGGAAAAAAAAGTTCCCCCAAAAAAGGGGGGCCCCCCCCCCTTTGGCCCCGGGGGGCCCCCCCCCCCCAAAACCCCCTTTTTCCCCCAAAAAACCCCCCTTTTTTTTCCCCAAAATTTTTTTTTAAAAAAAAACCCCAAAAACCCAAACCCCAAAAAACCCCCCCAAAAAAAAAACCCAAAAACCCCCCAAAAACAAAAGGAAAACCCCCCAAAAAACCCCCCCCCCCCCAAAAAAAAAAAAAAAAAGGGGGGGCTTTTTAAAAAAAAAAAAAAAAAAAGGGGAAAAAAACCCAAAAAAGTTTCCCGGGGGGAAAAAAAAAAGTTTTAAAAAAAAATTTTTTTTTTCCCTTTTTTTTTCCCCAAAAACCAAAAAAAAATTTTTTTGAAAATTAAAAACCCCAAATTTTTAAACCCCCCTTTCCCTTTTTTGTTTCTTTTAAAAAAAACCCCCCAACGGTTTTTGGGGTTTTTTTTTTTTTTTTTTTTTTTTTCCCCTTTTTTTTTTTTTGTTTTTTTTTTAAAAGGGGTTTTTTAATTTTTAAAACCCTTTTTTTTTTTTCCCCCCCCCCAAAACCCCCTTTTTTTTTGGGGCCCCAAAATTTTCCCCCCAAAAAAAACCCCCCCTTTTTTTCCCCCCTTTTAAAAAAAAAAAATTTAAAAAAAAAAAAGGGGGGGAAGGGGGGTTTTGGGTTTTTTCCCCGGGAAAAAAAAATTTTTTTTTTTTTTTTTTTTTTTTGTTTTTTTTTTCCCTTTTTTGGGGGGGGTTTTAAAACCCCCAAAAAATTTTTCCCTTTTTTTTGGGTTTTTTGGGGGGGGGGTTTTTTTTTTTTTTTTTAAAAAAAATTTAAAATTTTTTTTAAACCTTTAAAATTTTTTTGGGGGGTTTTTTTTTTTTCCAAAAAATTTTTGCCCAAAAAAATTTTTTTTAAAAAAAAAAAAAAAGGGGGGGGGAAAAAAAAAAAGGGGGGAAAAAAAAAAGGGGGGGGGAAAAAAAAAGGGGGGGGGTTTTAAAAAAAGGGGGGAAAAAAAAAAAAAAAAAGGGGGAAAAAGGGGGAAAACCCAAAAGGGTTAACCCCCCCGGGGGGGGGGGAAAAAAGGGGGGGGGCCCCCCCCCAAAAAGGGGGAAAAAATTTTAAAAAAAAAAAGGGGGAAAAAAAGGGGGGGGGTTTTAAAAAAAAAAGGAAAAAAAAAAATTTTTTTTGGGGGGGGGGGGGGGGAAAAAAAAAAAAGATGGGGAAAACCCCAAAAGGGGGAAAAAAATTAAGGAAAGGGGGGGGGGGGAAAAAAAAAAAAAACCCCCAAAAAAAAAAGGGGGAAAAAAAAAAAAAAAAAAAGGGGGAGGGAAAAAAACCCAAAAAGGGGGGAAAACTGGGGGGGGGCCCCCCCAAAAAAAAAAAAAAAGGGGGGGGGGGTTTTTTTTTGGGGGGGAAAAAAAGGGGGCCCCCAAAAAAAAGGGGGGGGGGGGGCCTTTTCCCCAAAACAAAAAAAAAAAAAAAAATTTTTTTTTTTAAAAAAAAAAACCCCCCGGGGGGCCCCCCCCGGGGGGAAAAAAAAAACAAAAACCAAAAAAACCCCCCCCAAAAAAAAAAAAAACCCCCCCCCCCCCCCCCTTTTCCCCTTTTTTTAAAACCCCCTTTTTTTTTTAAAACCCCGGGGGGGGGGGGGTTTTTTTTTTTTTCCCTTTTTAAAAAAAATTTTTTTTTTTAAAAAAAAAAAAAAAAAAAAAAGTTTTTAAAAAAAAACCGGAAAAAAAAAAAAAAAAAGGGGGGGAAAAAAAAAAAGGGGAAAAAGAATTAAGGGGGGGAAAAAAAAAAAAAAAAAAAATTTTTTAAAAAAAAAAACCCCCGGGGAAAAAAAAATTTTTTTTTTTAAAAAAAAAAGGAAATTTTTTTTTTCCTTTTAAAACCCCTTTTCCCCCAAAAAAAAAAAAAAACCCCCCTTTTTTTTTAAAAAACCCCCCCCCCCAAAAAAAAACCCCCCAAAAAAAACCCCTTTCCCCCGGGGGGTTTTTTAACCCCCAAAAAACCCCCCGGGGGGGGGGCCGGGGGGGGAAAAAACCCCCAAACCCCAAAACCCCCCCCGGGGGGCCCCCCCCAAAAAAAAAAAATTTTTTGGAAGGGGGAAAAAAACAACCCAAAAACCCCGAAAACCCCCCCCCCGGTTTTTTTGGGAAAAAAAATTTTTTTTGGGGGGGGGGAAAAAAAACCCAAAACCCAAAAAATTTTTTTAAAAAACCCTTTTTTTGCCCTTTCCTTTCCCAAAAATTTTTTTTCCCTTTTTTTTAAAATTCCCCCTTTGGGAACCCTTTTTTTTTTTAAATTTTTAAAAAAAAAGGGTTTCCCAAAAAAAAAAAAAAAAAAAAAGGGGGAAAAAAAAAAAAAAAATTTTTTTTAAAACCCCCCCATTCCCAAAAAACCCCCCCCCCCCAAAAACCCCCCCCCCCCCTTTTTTGGGGGGGGGTTTTAAAACCCCCAAAAACGTTCCTTTTTTTCCCCCCCCCTTTTTTCCCCCCCCCCCCCCCCGGCCCAAAATTTTTTTTTTTCCCCCCCCCCCCCCCAAAATTTTCCCCAAAAAGGGTTTTTTCCCCCGGGGGGAAAAAAAAAAAAAAACCCAAAAAAAATTTTTTTTTTTAAAAACCCCCCCGGGGCCCCCTTTTTTTGGGGGGAAAAAAAACCCCCTTTTTTTGGGGTTTTTTTTTCCCTTTTAAATTTTAAAAGGGGGGAAAACCCCGGAAAAAAATTTTTTTTCCCCCCCAAAAAAATTTTTTTTTTTTCCCCTTTTTTTTTTTCCCCCCCCCCCGGGGGAACCCGGGGGCCCCCAACCCCAAATTTAAAAAAAACCCCCCCCCCCCCCCCCCCAAAAAACCCCCCCCCCGGGGCCCCCCCCCCCCCAAAGAGGGGTTTTTTTTTTTTAAACCCCAAAAAACCCCAAAAAAAAACCCCCCCCCCCCCCCCCCCCTTTCCCCCCCAAAACCCCCCCCCCCCCCCCCCCCCCCCAAAAAAACCCCCTTTTTTCCCCCCCCCCCCCTTTTTTTAAATTTTACCTTTTTTTAAAAAAAAAAAAACCCTTTTTTAAAAAAAAGGTTTTTGGGGAAAAAAGGGGAAAAACCCCTTTTGGGGGCCCCCCCCCTTTTTTTAAAAAAAAGGGGGGGTTTTTAATTTTTTTTTTCCCCCAAAACCCCCGGGGGGCCCCCCCCCGGAAAAATTGGAAACAAAAAGGCCCGGGTTTTTTTTAAAAAAACCCGGGGGGGCCCCCCCCCAAAACCCCAAACCCCCGGAAATAAAAAAACCCCCCCCTTTTAAAACCCCTTTTTTTTTGGGGGGCCCCCCCCTCCCCAAAAAAAAAAAAAAAACAAAAAGGGGGGGGTTTTTTTTTCCTTAAGTAAAAAAACCCCCTTTCCCGGTTTTTTTTTTTTTTTTAAAAAAATTTCCCAAAAAATTTTTTTTCCCTTTTTAAAAAAATTTCCCCTTTTTTTTTTAAAAAACCTTTAAAAACCCAAAAAAAAAAAAAAAAAAACCCCCCCCCAAAAAAAAAAATTTTTTTTTTTAAACCCCTTTTTAAAAAAAAAAAAGGGGGGGGTTTTTTAAATTTAAAAAATTTTTTTAAAAAAAAAAAAATTTTAAAAAAAAGGGAAACCCTTTTTAAAAATTTTAAAATTTTTTTTTTAAAAAAAAACCCCTTTTGGGGGGAATCTAAAAAAGGGGGGGGGGGTTTTTTGGGGTTTTTTTTTTGGGGACCCCCGGGGGAAAAAACCCCAAAAAAAAATTTGGTTTTAAAAAAAAAAATTTTTCAAAAAAATCCTTTTTAAAAAAAAAGGGGGAACCAAAAAAAGGGGTTTTCCCCCCCCAAAAAAGTGGATTCTGTATATTTCTGAAAAGAAGTCTGCCACAATAAACTCACGTCGGCCAAATACAATATTGATCTGATAGACCCGCCCATCGTTTTGCAGATGTATTTCTGTACCAGGCTTTCTGTGAAGGTATTCATTGTAGGGAACCAGTAAGATATGCCCCGCCCTCTAAGACGGCTGTCAAAATCGTCGTTATGTGGCAACGCTGCTCGTCCAAAAATCCTCTCCCACGAGTCCTGTCATTCATAAGGCAGTAAAACGCCTTTCGGAATAAAGATGTGTCGAAATATTTTTTAGTATTGGACAGTCTTGTAGAGATTCTGCTAACTTTCTTAATCTCCCAATTCAGATGCTGGCAGAGTCATTGAAGGATTGATTAAACAGTCTTCAAGTATAAGATCATTTGTACTTTTTCTGATGACTGTGACAATACTAGCTAAACCCTCTTACATCAGAAGTTATTTGCTTGCATGATAAAAGTGCGAATCTTTAGCCTCTTAGGTTATGAAAGCATAGATTGGGCAGTTTCATTTTTCGGGGTTAACCTTTGAGTTGAAGATGCAAACTGTTGTGTGTGCTCCACCTGATTTTCCTTTAATTGTTAATGGTTACTCTTACAGGTGTCACCTAAATAACATGCATTTGCATTTCCAAGCAAGTGTGTGGTATGATTTATCATCGCCTTTGGTCTTCAGGAGTCATCTTAATGCCTGAAAGGTTCAGCTGATTGGAGTGTGATAGCGAAGGTGTTTCATCTGCTACAAAAATTCGACACAGCTGCGTCGGGACCCTCTGTAAATCTTCTGTGTTCTGTGTGTCACCGCCATCTGACCTAACAGCAACATAATGCCAATTAAGAACAGATCTGATGACGGGATCTATAAGTTGTTTTTTGTTCTTGCTGTGGGCTGTAGTACTGCGGTAAGATCGCTTCAAAGTCAGAATAGAATAGTATGGCTAATCTGCTTTTTGTGTACATTCTTTTAAACTAAACTTTAGACCCGGGTGGGGGCCGTATGAATGTTCGGTTGTACAGTATACAACAACTTTTACCAATGTTTCTTATGTTCAGCAGCTGCTTCTTATAGTTGGGACATAACCAAAACACCTTCTACAATGCACTCTTGTTTGGTTTCGTGCTTTGTATAGTATACGCCAGAGAAGTCTGCTATTTGATCGGATTAATACATACTGGCATCTTGGATCCGTCTGCAAACAGAAAGTCTAATTGATTCTCAAGTGGGTCGACCTAAAGTAGGGGGACATTCTGGGAGAAATAATTAAAGGGGACTAGATTGGTCTACGGTTTAGATACCAGGTGTATACGTTTACGGTTATTGGTTATGTTTTGACTCTTCAATCTGAGATATACTTTCTATACTCACTGGAATGTTTGTTACTGAATGTTCAGGCTATCTTTATACTGCCATATAATTAGATACTCTGTTTTGCATGATTTTAAACGTGATGTATATGCGCCAATAACACACCACATGAAACCACATATTGTCTGAATTATGTATGGTTTAAGACATGCTCGTTTTTAAACTCTAACTCTCTGGGGAGAGGATAGGTATGAATATGACGAAATAGGATAGAACCTTTGTTTGTATTAATCATGATTTCAATGACGTTCCTCAGACCAACGGAGCCGAGCAATTTCGCTTCTTCGCTTGCATGATTAAACTGTGTAAGCATGTAATCTGACCAGGAGATTTAATTTCGTAATAGCTGATTATCTTTCTTTTCTGTCCCTAGTTGATACCCAGACTTAGTATACTACTATCATGGGGGTTATATAATTCAATCTGATATGGCCAACAACACTTTTACATGGCGGGTAAAATTGAGAGACTCTGGGATCTTTAGAGATAGCATGTGTTTACGCTTTCATTGAAAGTTTGTGGGGGTTAATGATGTACATGGCTAGTTCAATGGATCATATTGGCAACACCTGGTTTAACATCCAACGCCTTTGTTGGCCGTCTTTTATTAAGGCAATATATAGGTAATACAAAAAATTAAATACTAAATTTTAGGCTATATTTACTAATTTGAGGTAATACAATAAAATAAATAATACTAATAATTTAGTTAAATTGAATAGCTGCTCCTTCTGAGTTTGTATAAAAATAGACATATTCAACGTCATCAGGAGCATTAATATTAACTAAAAATTGCAAACAACTTTATAAATGGGTTGGGCCAAGAATCTGGCATTTTACTGATTAGTTAGTTACAATTTCACGAATATCTACGTGCTCAAAAGATCGTAACTGCATAAGATTCATAGACACCAAACACGTATCTTAACTATTCTTTATTAGACTACCGCTCCATCATTAACTCTAAGGCGACAGCATATATTTTTAAGCTCTGTAAACTACTTTGGTGTCATTATTAAGTATGATATATATAGTAATTCAAATAATTAAAATCGGGCTAGTTTTTGGGTTTAGTTGAACGTTTGCAAGGTTCTGCTTGCAATGTTCTTCTGGATTGCCTCAGCGTCTACATGTTGGTGAAGTAAAAGTCTTTCTCCATGTTTTTTGGAGGTCTATTCTTTTTGGCGTCTGTAATTATCGCCGTACGGCCATGGCTCGTTTTTAATTTCTTAGTTGTTACTTTTCCATCCTGTAATAGTTGTTGCTTTTTATCAGCCTTTATGAATGAAGTTTTGATGTTTGATTAGGGCTACAATGGCGGTGTGCTTTTGTAATTTGGGCGTCTGCTCTTTAAAAACCGCACTTACTAATCCGTGGTCATGGCAACTAAAACCAAAACCAACACTCCCAAAAGCTATGGAATATCGGTTTTGTCCCCAACTCCAGTAGCTAAAAGTGCGACAACTAGCCAGTGCTTAAGACGGGATAAACCGATGAGCCACCGGTGATTATATAGAAAGGACATTTAAAGCTTTAGCATATTTTTTCTAGTAACACTATACTATTTTAAGTCATTTCTATTATCTTCTTTCAAGCTCAGTCATGTGACTTTAAATCTAAATGGCTTGGCCCGTTTCCATTTTAAACATGATTATTTTTTAATCCTGGTACATCTTTCATATTAACCCTTCTGGCAAGCACTTCATCAACGAGTAATACGCAATAAAATCTACATACTTATATGAAAATAAATCAAGCACTGTTAGTTTTCGTCTTGTCGATTCCATCACAGTAATTAACTTGTCAGAAGATTCAGAAGTGTTTATTTCATACCCCGTTTTTAGTAATTAAACATAACAAGCTATGAGGACCGTCAAGTGTTCAGACTTATTTGTACACACTCTGGGATTAAAGTTTTTGCTCTGGCAACTAGGATCAGCCTCTTTATTGTAGTATTTAAAAAGGGGGCCCCATAATTAAATCGTAAAATTTTTTATTTTAAAAAAAAATTTTGTTTTAAATAAAAACGGGGAAATTTTTTTAAGTTTTTGCGGTTTTTTTTTAAATTTTGGGAAACTTCTAAGTTTTTACCCTTTTTTTTTCTTTTTTTTAGGGGATCCGTTTAATTAAAAGTCTTTACCCGAAATTTTTCAGTTTAAAAAATTTTTTTTTTTTCTTTGGTTTTTTTAATTTTGGGGTTCTTTTTAAACCTTTCAATCCTTTTAAAAAAAAACCCACCCCCAAAAACTTGGGCCAATTTGTAAATAAGGCACCCCGGGGAAAACCCCCCGGGCCCCGGGTTTTAAGGCATTTTAAAAAAATTTTTTTTTAAAAAAATTTTTTAAATTTTTTTTTTGGGGAAATTTTGAAAATTAAAGGGGGAAAAAAACATGAAAAGGGGGGGTTTTTAAAAATTGGGGGGGCCCCCCCGGGTAAAAAAGGGGAAAAAAGGGAGGCTTGGGGAAAACCTTTCTTTTTAAAAATCAAAAATTTAAAACCCCCTTTTAAAAAAAAAGGGGAAAAAAATAGGGGCTTTTGGGGCCCCATTAATTTTCGGAATGGGCCCCCCAGATTTAAAAAAAAGAAAGTTTTATTTTAAAAAAAATTTTTTTTCCCTTTTTAAAAAGGAAAACAACCCTTTCCGTTTATTTTTTAGAAACCCCCTTTTAACCTTTTTTTTTCTTTTGGGGGGGCAAAAACCCCCAAAAACAAAATTTTTTAGGGGGCCCCCCTTTATTTTTTCCCTTTTCCCCCCAAAAACGCCCAATTTTTTAAATTTTTTTGGGGGGGGGAAAAAGTTTGGTTTTCCCCCCAATTTTTCCCCTTTCCTTTTTTTAAAAACCCCCCTTTTTTAAAAATTTGGGAAAAAAAAAGTTTTGAAAAATTTAAAAACCCAAAAAAAAACCAAAAAGGGGAAGGTTTATTTTAAAAAACTTTTTTTTTTTTCATCCAGTTCCTTTTCTTTTAATGTTGAAATGCTTGTATTCCAAGGCAATTCCTCCTGATTTTTATTTTTTTATGTTCTACTCTACATCTCACAATTCTAAACTTCTTCTGATCCTCTAATCTCTCCTCTCTTCGTTCTACCTGTTCTCCTTCTCTCATGCTCTACTCTCATCTCACGTCGGCTCCGGCGCCTCTCCTCCTCATCCCTCCCTTCTTCTCGGCTCGCTCTCTCCCCCCCCCCCCTCATCATCGTCCCCTAATGTAATTCGAGCCACGAGTGTAGGAGAAGGGAGAGGGGAAGAGAAGTTAGCGGCGGTCGGGCGGTGGCTCCGAATGGCTCTCCTTTCCCACCCTTTCCTTCATTCAACATCCCCCAGCATCCCTTCTCCCAGACTCCGTTCCCTCTACTCCAATCTGGGCTTTAATTAAGAACAGCATCACCATCAGCAGTACCCGGCAATATCAAGACAACAACACAAAGACACAAAAAACCGACTAGGAGGGGCAGTGGAGTGAGCTGTTCATTCATTAGATTCAAACCATCGCTCTCATCCATCGGCTCCAAGCCCCTCATGAACGTCAGACTTCAAACGAACAGCACCATCTCAACATCACGCCCTTGTATGCCTAACACTGATGCCAGAGTGGAGAAAGTGGTATGAAATACAAATGGTTTTGATCACCAGCACCCGGTGGGCATTAAATCCGAAGGCGGACGCAACGAAAACGCGGACATCTGGCAAAAAGAACAGTGTGCACAGAAGAGAGCAGGCTTGGAACCAAGCAACCTGGTGTCAACATAAATACGATGAAATTAAGACAATCAACATAGGCACACAGCAAGGAATAAAGTTGCGCCTCAGCACACCCACAAGATAAACAACCCATTAAGTACAAAATCACCATTCTGCTGGGAACTAAGGACGTCGCAACAGACAAGATTCTTCCTGCCTGAGGACAAGGAACACATCGTCCTGCTCACCACATCACACAAAATAATTGGCTGGTGGACAGAGAGGAATGCCCTTTGTGGTGAGGACCATACTAACCGCACCACATTCCTTCAAGACAAGTACGACGCATGCCCAACATCCAGGAGGACAAGTTTAAACTGGGCTCGTCCCCCGACATCATTGTGAAAGCCAAGCTGTACGGCAAGTAAGCACCTGGATGGAAGCTTGTCGCGTGGAGACGGCAGCCTCATCCGTGGAACGACGACGCTGCTGCTCATCTAACGGTGTACGAGCGTGAGCGTAACGAGGTGAAATCGGAAGTACGACACAAAGACAATCTTTTTTTGTCTAAAACTGGCTGTGTATACCCCAGGCTTAAGAAATGTACACGTGCGGGGACAAGCGTGTGTGTTGATAGCGTCCATTGTGGCTACATATTCAGTGAAAGGTAAAAGCGCTTCACAAACATAAACTTTTTTTTTTTTAAAGAACACACTCGCCAATAGCAAGTGCTATAAAAGAACTGATCTGTGTATTATCAAGCTAAACATCGCACAAACATCACACTAGTAATTAACAAAACAATGCAAACACAGAAAGCTAACAATCGCCAGCATACAGAGAGAGAGAGCGACGAAGGAGTAGAGAGAGATAGAGAGAAGGTAGCTGAGAGCGTGGGGTGGGAGCGGGGCGCGATGGCTTGGATGGATGGGAGGGCGGGGTTGGCGGAGGGGACTAACAGAAACGTTTTGGTGACAGGTTGCAGTTTGTGTGATGCACTGTGTCGATTATTAATCAGTTATTTTATGTGTGGGTACCCTGATCCATTTTGTGTGTTTGTGGGGAGGGGGGTTGCCGTCGAGGGGGGGGGGGGGGGGGGGGGGGGGGGGGGGGGTGGTGTTGGTTGGCGGAGGTGGTGGTGTGTTTTGTGGTGTTGGGTAGTGGGGTTGGTGGGGTGGTTGTTGGGGGGGGGTTGGTGATGGGGGATATATTTTGGATTAGATTTTTGTTAAGTGTTAGATTTGATGTATTATTTGAATTTGAAAATATTTATGTACATTCCGTACATTTGAAAAGGCTCAGACGGAGGCTTACGTTGAGTTTAATCACACCAAAAAGACTAATAACTAGAGGGTGTGTGGGGGTGTTAAACCACCTAACTCATAGCGTCTGGCCAATTCAACATGTAGCGATAAGTGAATGTATCACTAATATAAGTATTTGTTATGTATGATTTAACGTTTATAGGATTAAGTTTTTGTAGTTATATTTGAAAAATAAGTGAATGTCACATTGGAAGGATTAGGATTTGTATTAGTTATATTGTATTAATAGTATTTGTAGTTGGGTGTAAGGTAGTAATTATTGTATATGAGAAGGGTGAATGTAGTATGACTTTGTAAAGCGCCTTAGAGAAATTCTTATTGATTACATCGCTAAAAAAGAAAACCATTAATAATAATTATCAACTCGCAGTGCGAGGTCAAGCTCTGAACAGTCAGCTTCTGCAGGCAAAAACTCAACCAATTGACGTAGGCCCTTCTGGCGTTTTCACGTTAAAAGATAAACCTTTCAGAATGACTTCAGAATAACAATTATCGTCCACGAGAACTTGGAAGGTGTCAAAAAAAAAAAAACCTTATACCTAAGGCTGTATCTAACTTAGGATTCAACATACAATTCAACATAAGTGGCAACCCGTGCCTGATGCAGTTGCGGAGATCACTGATACACTCTCAAATCAGAGTACTCATGCAAAAAAAAGAAACAAAAACTAAACTAAAACTAAACACCTCCTTGACCATGTATAAGATCTTCCAAAAATGCTTAAACAATAAAATCCGATTTGCGTAACAGCCAAAGTGCATACCAAGGAGGGAGTAGGTCCTTCGATTCATCCCTCTCCTGAACGGTTCGATTAAGCCGAGTTAAAAAAAAAAAAAAGAAAAAAAAAAGAAAAAAAGAAAAAAAAAAGGGGGGGTGGGGGGGGGGGGGGGAGGGGGGTATCTTCCGAAATCCTGGAGAGATTTTCCACACAAAAAGTAAATTATGAACTCTTTTTGTACCGTGTGTCCAGCTTCCAGCCGGTCAATAAGGAAATTTTACCTTACTTTCTACAAAATCAAAAATTGAAAAGGTCTGTAAAAACGCCAAGACATAGAAAAACAAAACCTCAGCCACAATCATTACAACGACAAGAAGTCTTTATTCACGCTCCTGAAAAAAAAAGAAATCGGGGACTCCATGTTGTAGTCTCCTTTCTTCCACAAACCACACAGAAGAGTCGATCTGTTCTGTTCACTCAGCAGGAAGCAGCCACGGACGTTTGCGTATCCCCCACTGCCCGCTCTCAAGTTTTTTTGTGTTTTTTTTAACCATACGGAGCCATTTTACTCTTTACTGTTTGTTTGAGGCTCCACTCCCGATAGTACAGCAACAACAACAAAGATGTCCACCAGGCAGTGGAGACTCGGTGGTTCACAGGCTGCCCCTCACACCAGTTCTCCACAAGGTTGGTCGTACACAAGGCAGCGACTTCTTCTACAGGGAAGAGGTGACAACGCCACACCCAACAATAGTGAAGTATGTTCAGTACTGGAGCGCCAAGGGCAGGACGTATAGGATTATGAATTCTTGCCTGTGTCCCTAATCACAAAGAAGTTTTTTTTCGGGGAGGAAATGTCAATGTGGGTGTATCCTGAAATGTCATAAACGGTAATGGCTTTTCTCGTAGGACGTGATTTTAACAAATTGGACCAGAAAGGATAAGAATTTTGATAATCATTCGTTGCATAAGTCCATTCTCCACATGCACACAATCACCTGAAATCCGCCTGACAGGAAACAGTAAGGCAAGTGGAAATTCGCCTCGAGAAGCACACACAGAGCATACAACCAGTGCTGGACCTGAGCGTCGCCAAATCTGCGATCAGCAGCATAAAAAAAACAAAGCCTTAAGAGAAATAGACGAAAACAAATAAATGACCACAAGTACCAGGCAAGCCCAACGCCTGGATATTATCCCCCACCCTCTGTCCCGAAGAAAGAAACCTTCAGTTACAGGCGTACACAACAAAAGTTTTTATTATATATGTCATACATAATAAGTAATAAATCGGCTGATGTATCCCCCCTCACCCATCCACACACACAAATCAGTGTGTGGCAGATGTTCAGGGGATCATCCCCGCTTAATCTGAGAGCCAGGGTGAAGATCAGCAAGTTCGTGAAGAGACCAGACAAAGGCTGAACTTGGGAAAATAAAGGCACACCTTCATGACAGAGACCAGTGGGTCAGCTGAGCATTCTGACCATTGCTCGACTGAAGTATGTTTGGAGACAAATGGATTCCCCACAACTATTGATGACTTCTTTACAGGTCTTTACTCTCCTCTCTCTCTCTATCTCTCTCTCTCTCCTCTCTCTCTCTCTCTACCTCTCTACTCTCTCTCTCTCACTCTCTCTCCATTGTAAGTCCAATGTTCTCTATTCCTAGATACCCATCCTTTTTAATCACGAAATGTTTGGCTTTTTGACATGTTGACTTTTAATTGAAGTGAAGTTGCAGTTCGAATAAAAACGTCTTATTTGAGTTTGCAAGCCTATAACATATCAGACATCAAAACAAAATCATCAGCCAAAAGAAGTATAAACAACAATTATATGTCCACAAGTAAACGTGTACACCATGTTTCCATTTTATAACAACTTCTAAAATCGACACGTTGATGAAAAATAGCTCAAAACGGGACTACATACAATTCCCTTGTTTTTACACCAGAGGTACGTTGAATAATTATAGTCAGTCATGTTACCCCACATCGAACTTTGGCTTTTACATCAGGAATACAAGCTTGTTATATACCAGAGCAAACTTATCGTGAACGCTAGCTTTTAACAGAATAGGCCTGGGACATACTACATTACATTCGTAGTGGGGCGCCTTCCCCCAACCAAGTGGTAGCATGTGGCGGATGCGACACGGACCTCAGGTATGTAGCAGGAGGCGGATGGCCACACGGCCTTCAGGTATGTACAGGTGGCGGATGGAGACACGGCCTTCAGTATGTAGCAGTGGCGATGCCACACGGCCTTCAGATATGTAGCAGGTGGCGGATGGCCACACGCCTTCAGTATGTAGCAGCGGCGGAGGCGACACGGCCTTCAATATGAAGGTTAGCTGTGAAATAAGCCAGTTACTTGGACACTCAGCAGCCCCGGACCAACTGGAGATTTTTCTATCAGACGGGTCGGGTCAACAGGTGCACTGCTGTCCACGCCTAAAACGTGAAACATCCCATGTGTCCTATGATGGCTCATCATGTGGTCAAGAGCGCGTTTATAACCTCATGCCCTCAGCTGGGCCCTGCTAATCAATCCCTCCTCCCAGTGCAGAATGCAGGAAAGAAGGAAAACTCAAACATTAAACACGCCAGTTGTGAGGCGTCACCAGAACACAAGCCAACCAAAGTCGAGCTTCAGTTGGCCCCAATGGGAGCCTGGCATGAAACAACCGCTGAATCCGTCACATACGACTTCCTGGACCGTGCTGGGGTGGTTGGGGGTGGGTGTGGGGGGTGGGGGGGGGGGGGAAGAACGATGCCAGGCCCTCAGCCTCAAGAAGGGGCCCACCCCCAGTCTTACTGACCATGGATCGCACTCTCCACAGTCAACGACAGGGAGCAACAGAGAGAAGAATGTAACAGACAGAGCATTAAGGATTGCTCATTGGAACACAGAAGGAGATTTCAGGGGAAAAAGTTAGAACTCGAACCACTTTCCCCGAGAAAATGCATATAATTCTGCTGTATTCAAGTGTTCAGGTAAGACAAGACAACAGAACAAATGGAGGCTTCATCACCTTAGAGAGCAACAACAATCCCACAGTAGAGATCCAAAGGTCTGGTTAAAGCTGGATCTCGACATAGAGAGTTTTCTAGGATGTCAATTGGTGTTTCCAATCATGCAAGTGACAGTGTTCAATGTCTACTCGCCTCAGACAACCCATACAGCTTGACTCCATCCTTGTTGACTGTAAAAGCATGGATTTAGAGAGGGTGTTTATTACCGCCAGTGACATGACAAACAAACACATGACAAGACACGATGCATTCAGCTCTTGGGTCATCTTCAGGCGAAAAAGAAAAATCACATTTATACATTTAAGACAGTACAAACTAAGAACTAAAATGACTCATCTGTTTGTTGTCCATGTGGTGGGGAGATTCTCCCCACCACATGGACAACAACAGATGAGTCATTTTCGTTCTTGTTTGTACTGTCTTGAAATGTAAATGTGATTTTAAAAAAAAAAATTTTTACGCCTGAAGACGACCCAGAAACATGAACGTGTAAATGACATCGTGTCTTGGTCATGTGCTTTGTTTTGTCAATGTCATTGGCGGTAACTAACCCCTCTCTATTTAAATTTTGCTTCGTTTCCGCCGCCGCAGTCACTCCATTTGAAACTGTAAAAGCTGGACATCAATAGGCGACTTCAATAGCCAACCTCCCAGCGGGGCTACCGGGACCTCACAAGAAACGGATAAGATTTGAAAACTGGGCCATCAGCAACCAACCTGATACCCTCATCAAAGACCCGACGATCCACCCACATTCTATTCAAAGAGTTAGGCGGAACACAAAATTCCCGTGAATTGGCTTTTGCTACGATGACATTTTCCAGTCATCGCTCCAAAGGGATGTTGCAAACCAACCTGGTGGAAGCGACCACAATGCCAGTGATCATCACAGTTCAGATACAGTATGAAATCCACTCCACAAGACTCCCAGCAAGCTGGAACTACAAGAAGCATACTGGGGATCTCCTTCAGGCAGTAAGTAGACAGAAGAACATCCGCACTAGTTTTGTCACACCACGATGTCAACAAAAATGCTAGTAATTTCAGCTTACAGTGCTGGAAGCAGCACATGCATCATCCCCAGAGCAGGCACAAAAACTACAAGCCCTACTGGACATCTGATCTTGACGCCCTGCACAAGACCCTGACCCAAGCCAGGGACAAGTGTGGAAGCTTCCCCTCTGATGAAAAACGTAGAGCCCATAGTGGAGCCAAAGAATTGTTCACAAGGAAAAATCTGCAAGAGCCCGTAAGAAGCCTGGCATTAAAAGACTTGGCTACTATGAATATCAAAACATACAACTGCATGGTCTATGGAAGCGGGCAAAAATCTGAACGTTGACAACTCCAAGCAGAGGAAAAACAGTCATAGACAGAACCAACATTCAGACAGAAAAAAAAGCAGCAGCCAACACTTTTTTCAAGCTGTACAGAGAAGTCAGTACACTCCACATGCCCAGAGTAGCCGCAATCAAGCAGTTTGCGAAGAAAAACTCATCTCTTGCCTTAGACCCAACCGGAGCAGACGACAGCTGCATGAAGGACGGGGTGGGGGGGGGGGGGGGGGCGGGTCGGGGGGGGGGGGGGGGGGGCGCACATGACGGAGCTCAAGCTGAGCATCAGCAAGCTGAAGTCAAAGAAAGCTTCCCGGGCCCTGATGGCGTTACTGCAACATGCTGAAGCACCTTGGCCCTGTCTCGAGACAAGACCTGTTTCAGATCTTTCAACCAAAGTCTGAAGAAAGGAGTCCGTGCCCCTAATCTGGAAGGAAGCGAGGTTAATCCCAGTCCTGAAGAAGGTAAAAAAAAAACAAAAAAGGCTCCAGCAGCCTACCGCCCTGTCAACAGGCAGCGCTGGAAAGAATGGTCCAATCGCCGGCTGACCCACTTCCTGGAGCACTTTTAACATCCTCTCTCCCACCTAAACCGGCTACAGAAAATTTTGCAGCACAGAAGATCAACTCACTCCTCCTAGTCCAGGACATTAAGAAACCCTTTCAGGACAAGAGGAAAACCCTCGTTGTGTTCTTCGATTTGTCTGAAGCTTTTTGAGAAGTATGGAAGGGAGGACACATGCAGAAACTTCTCGAGCCGGAGTGTCGAGAGAACATGTCGTTGTGGATCTATCACTACCTTTTTCTGCAGAACTGCAAGGTCAAACTGGATGGCTTCCACACAGGAAGGTCAAGCGAGAGAAGGTGTCCCCCAGGTGGTGTGCTCATCCCCACACTGTTTTTCTGGTGTTCATCAACACCACAGACAGCACCCCCAAGCACACTCCACAGTCTACACGCATTGACGATTTGGCAGTGTGGACATCTTCCAAACACACCAGCACGCCCAATTACAGAAATGCAGGAAGCTGTCAGCAACAACGCGGCGTGGACCAAAAACTTGAACCCACCAAGACCACCCATACATTCTTCTCATCTCTCCACGGCCAGTTCGCAAGTCCAAACCGAAGCTCAAGAAAAGGCACTACCCCAGACAAACACACCAACTTTCTTGGCGTCAAGCTAGATGCCACCTAACCTGGAAGCCATCAGATTGAAGAGATGGAAAGAAGAGGTATCTGCAAGCTGGCCCTGCTAAAGAAGCTGGCGGGAACGACTTTGGGAGCAACTCCAAGCTTCTCCAACCATCTACACAGGAGCAGTCAGACCTACCATGGAGTATGCCTCCAACCTCTATGGGAACTGCTTCCAAAAACAAAACAAGTCTAGGCTCGATAAGTCCAAAACATGGGCATTCGAGTCATCCTCGGAACCATGAGTCCACCCCATTCCATGAGATGAAGAAGACTGCCTACCCTTGATGCCGTTGGAAGAAGACGTAACTAAAAGCCTTGGATGCAGGGTGAGAAACTACGCCGCAACCCTCGCACCCCCCCTCAAAGACCTAACAGCCCACAAGAACCTCTCAAACGTCCTGAGCCCCAACCACCATACACAGGGGGGGGCCCTGAGAGAACCAGCACACTGACATCCTACAAACAGAAGGTACAGCCTGCCAAATCTCTGCTGACTGACTGAAGCTCGCCCAAGAGATGGAGTCTCAGTGTTCCCGGAATCACCAACAAAGATCAGCCACCACCAGTTCTCAAAGCCCTAGCTCTGGTCATGGTTGAAGATAACATAAACTCCCAGCTCCTGGAACCATTCTACACAGACGGATCAGCCAATGAAGCCACACATAATGGAAGCAGTGGAGTAATTCCCAGTTTGGAGACTGCAGGAACATCTGTCAATCCCTGGAGGAAATCTCTACCAACTACAGAGCTGAAGTCCAGCCTTCAAAGAAGCGGCAGACTTCCTCTCCTCCTGTGGAAGTTATGCCTTCACCAGCCATCGCCATCTTCACTGATTCCCGTCCACCCTCCAGGCCCTCGGCATCCCCGATCCTCACCCTCTGATCCAATCCCTACGGCCTCCCTTGCCACCTGACCCCAAAAGCCACCAACTACCCACCACTGGTCCCCGCCCATGTTGGTCTCCCCTGGTAAATGAATATGTTGAACCGATTACGAAGGCCAAAAGCCAGACCCCATGCCAGCTCCCCCCAACCACAAACAGGGAAGACAAGACACTCCTACATGGTACATTCAAGCTGACTGGATGCAAATTAACCAGGCTATAAGCCACACCAAGACCCATTACACCACTGGAGAGGAAACCACCAAAACAACCACTTTTTCGCTTTTTTTTTTTTTTTTTTTTTTTATTTTTTTTTTTTATTTTTTTTTTTATTTTTTTTTTTTTTTTTTGCCCACGCATGGGCCATTGTGGCCTGCGCGCCCACCACAAGAGGTTGGAGAGAGAGCATCGTAAGACCCCATGGCGAAAGCGATGTTCGTGTCTAAGTTGAACTGTCATCATCTGTCACGGAACACAGCGAGCAGGCTACGGGATGCTCACGGCAGTTTTGCTTGACGTGCGTATTTTTGCCGTTGGGCTACTGCAGTCATAAAATATGGGCTGTACAACCCATGGGAAACGCTCCTGTGGAGGTTCTGTCGTCACATCCGTGGACATTACACAATGGCAAATCTGCCAGGGAGCAATTATGTTTTCCTTCACGTATTAATGAATACCCTGTGCGTGCCTTCACCCTATGGAAAACACAGCACAGGCCTTCCCAAGGGTAGTGCCGGATGGCTTCCTCAGCTGGTTGTTAGCGGCTGAGACAATACGTCTCAGGGTCCCTACCCCACCTTCGGGTTATCTTTTTCTTTCTTCATGGCCCAGTTATCCTTTCTCTACACGCTCCTGTCCTTTTATAGCCCTCTGCTCTGTATAATAGGTCTACTGCCTAGACATTGCGCGCTGTATGAGTGGTGGGATCATCACATCACACGTGTAGTCTTACGCCGTCCTACGCGTGAAGTCCTCATCCACTGTGGCAGGGCTCCTCGCTGGCCAGGAGGGCTACGTGTGTCTGCTGACCAGCACATGTGTGTTGATGGACAGTGGGTCAGTCTGACCAGTGCATGTGTGTGATGGACAGTGGTCAGTCCTACCATGCATGTGTGTGATGGACAGTGTGGTTCATTACTGACCAGTGTCATGTGTGGTGATGACCAGTGGTCAGTCTGATCAGTGCATGTCTGATGGACATGGTCAGTCTGACCAGTGCATGTGTGTGATGGACAGTGGTCAGTCCTGAATCAGTGCATGTGTGAGATGGACAGTGTTCAGTCTGACCAGTGGCATGTGTGTGATGGACAGTGAGTCCATCTGACCATTGCATGTGTGTGATGGACAGTGGTCAGTCTGACAGTGCATGTGTGTGATGGACAGTGGGTCAGTCTGACATTGCATGTGTGTGATGGACAGTGGTCAGTCTGACCAGTGCATGTGGTGGATGGACAGTGGGTCAGTCTGACCAGTGCATGTGTGTGATGGACAGTGTTCTGTCCAGATTAGTGCATGTGGTTGATGACAGTGGTCAGAGTGGTGTGGTTCGGAGGGACCGCGGTGTGGTCGGATGGGAAGTTGTGGGGATGTGGACAGGTGGGGGTCAGTCGATGTAGACGAAGTGCTGTGTTGTGATGACAGTGGTCCGGGTCTGACCAGTGCATCGTGTTTATGGACAGTGGGTCAGTTCTGACCAGTGCATGTGTGTGATGGACATTGGGAGGTCCAGTCCTACCAGTGTCATGTGTGGATGTACAGTGGTCAGTTCTGGACCAGTGCATGTGTGTGATGGACAGTGGTCAGTTCTGACCAAGCAATGATGTGTGATGACATTGGTCTGTCTGCCATGCATGTGTGTGATGGACATTGGTCAGTCAGACCAGTGCATGTGTGTGATGGACAGTGGTCAGTCTGAACCAGTGCATGTGTGTGATGGACAGTGGTCATTCTGACCAGTGCATGTGAGTGAATGGACATGGTCCAGTCAGACCAGTGGCATGTGTGTGAATGGACAGTGGGTCATCTGACCAGTGCAATGTGTGTGATGACATGGTCAGTCTGACCAGGCATGTAGTGTGATGGACAGTGGTCAGTCTGACCATGCATGGTTGTGTGATGGACAGTGGGTCATTGTGACCAGCATGAGTGTTGATGGACAGGGGGTCAGTCTGACCTGTGCATGTGTGTGACGGATAGTGGTTCAGTCTGAACCTACCATGAGTATGTGATGGAGGGGAGGGTCAGTCTGACCAAGTGCATGTGTGTGATGTAGAGTGGTCGTCCTGTTCGTGCATGTGTGTGATAGACAGTGGTTTTTTTTAGTCTGACCAGCATGTTGTGTGATGGACGTGGGTCAGACCTGATCAGTGCATTTGTGTGATGGACAGTGGATAGTACCTGACCAGCATGTGGTGTGATGGACAGTATGGGTCAGTCTGACAAGCATATGATGTGAGGAGAGTGAAGTCAGTCTGACCAGCATGTATGTGATGGAGAGTGTGGTCATGGCAACGCACTCACAGCAAGTGTTATTGACGATAGAGCAAGTGCAATGTACCATTGTAGCAAGTGTTGGAGTAATAAAGCAAGTATATGGACGATAGAGCAAGTGTTATGTGGCGAAAGAGCAAGTGCATGATGAATAAAGCAAGTGTAGTGACGATAAAGCAGGTGTATGGGCGATAGAAGCAAGTTAGGGACAATAGAGTAAAGTGCATGGACAATAGTAGCAAGTGTATGGACGATATAACAAGTGCATGGACAATATTAAAAGCATTTGGACAATAGAGCAATGTATGGACAATAGACTAAGTGGTGAGGACAATATAGCTAGTGTATGGAACGATTGAGCAATTGCAAGGACAATAGACTAAGAGTATGGACAATAGACTAAGTTTATGGACAAAAGGGCTGGTGTATTGGACGATAGAGTAAGTGTATGGACAATACAACAAGTGTATAGACAGATAGAGCAGTGTATGGACAGTACATAACAAGTGTATGGACAACAGAACAAGTGCATGGACGAAAGAGCAAGTGATGGAAATAAGCAAGTGTATGACGATAAAAGCAAGTGTATGGACGAATGAGGCAACTGTATGGACATAGAGCAAGTGTATGGACGATAGAGCAAGTGTATGGAACGATAGAGCAATTGTATGGACGATAGAGCAAGTGTAATGGACAATAGAGCACGTGTATGGACAATATGGTTTTGCTCTGTTCTCATTTATGCAGTGGATTGGGGAGTGAGAGGGGACTTTGACAGTGCAAGTCAAGTCTTGAGTACTGTCCCTCAAATTTTTCAGTTTTACCAAGTAATTTCGGTCCATGTACAATGCAACCACTGGAGAACAAATCTCCCCAAAAGTTATGAGTGCATATCACCAGTGGGCATATATTCATCTTGCACACACACAGTTTTCTGACATAAGGTAAATGTATCTGTAATTGGTTCGAGGAAACCCCCAAACGCAAAGCCTATTGCTTTGAGCCGCGGGTCGTGCACTGGCTGGGTGAACCTATCGCTGAACTAAGGGCTACCTCAGCAGCTTAGTGCGCTGTCCAGCACGCGCCACGGCCATGGCGGCCCCGACGGCGATATGATCTGCCCTGCATCACATCATTGTGGCCATTTTCCGAATCCGGTTGCAAACTCTAAGCACTTACTTAAGAGAGAGAGAGAAGAGAGAGAGAGAGAGAGAGAGAGAGAGAAGGAGAGAGAGAGAGAAAGAACTCGTGAACCTGACTTTAATGTGGGGCCTCCAGCCTATCCACTTTGAGCCACGTAACATGAAATTGTTTATCTATTGAAAATGAATGATTTAAAAGAGAGAGAGAGAGAGAGAGAGAGAGAGAGAGAGAGAGAGAGAGAGAAAAGGAGGGATAAATGATGTTTGATGATAATTTTTAAATTTCCAAGGGTAACAGATAAGCAAACACATGTTTGCTTTTTTTCATCCGGCCCCTTTGCCCCGGGTTAAGGGACTAAGTATGACACGACTAAGACTTACAAAACTTTTAACAAACACACATATCTTCAAACATTAAAAAGTTCATTCATTAACATTTAAGCGTAGATGACTTTAAAAGGAAAAAGAAACGTTTTGAAACAACAAACAAAAAATAAAGAAATTGATTACAAAGAAGAAAAGAGAAAGAATCACACACGCAGAAAGGAATAAGCGATCCTCCCTATCTGAGGGGGGGGGGGGGGGGGGGGGGGGGGGGGGGGGGGGAGAGAGAGAAAAGGAGAGAGAGAGAGGAGGGGTTACATTCCTTTTGTACAAAATAACATACAAGAAACTGCTAAGGATGATAATTAGACAACTACAATGCATCAATAATATCAACATTTTACGTTCTTTTACATTTACATGATGTGGTTATAAGGCAAAACGAGAACGAACGGTGCTACAATCAGTTATCAGTAAGCAGCAATGAATTCCTAGCATCAATAATCATAACACTTATTTTTTCATGATGTGTGTGTGTGTGTGTGTGTGTGTGTGTGATGTGTGTGTGTGTGTGTGTGTGTGTGTGTAATGTGTGTGTGTGGTGTGTGTGTGGTGTGTGGTGTGTGTGTGTGTGTGAGAGAGAGAGAGAGAGAGAGAGAAGAGAGAGAGAGAGTGCAATTATAATTTACCTTCCCTTCCATCTTTTTTGTTTTCTTCTTGACCATTCATACACTACCCAAAACTATAATTATTAATTAAGTGACAATCCATCGAAACGCAAGCCTTAATTAACGAAGAGAGAGAGAGAGAGAGAGAGAGAGAGAGAGAGAGAGAGAGAGAGAGAGAGAGAGTATAAATTCCATTTTTGTATCCAAAATATCACATGCTAAAACACTAACTATACATTTGAATAAAGAGCAATACATCAATATGATCAACAGTAATCCGGACACACATTTACCACCTTGCAGTTAAAGTGCTCCAAGAAATCAAAGTATTAAGACATCAATCAATTAGTGACAATGCACCAATAAAACCAGTGGACCACAACAGTCATTCATCATGATATAATTACAATCATTAATAAAACCGATAGTAACCATATCTCTCATTTATCATTATCTGGTTTTAAAAATATCAGTGAAAGGAAACGCGTATCAGTTTAATATGCAGCAAAACAGAGGGTGTGCTCTGGTGTATGTATTTTGTCCCTAATAGCAATGGTTTGCTGTGAAATGTGTTTTTAGATTTTCCCTGAAGGATTCTGAAATTTGAGTACATCGGAAATGTAGTGAAGTGAATTCCAAACCACGCTACCCGACTAAGATAAGCTTGATTTAAATAAGCTACACACAAAAAGTTAAGGATCACTTTCACAAACATTCATAACTGTCAAAATAAGAAAGTCAATGCGTTGAAGTTTGGCCAACATGTAATTCCATTCTTTAGTGATAACGATACACAATTGCCTTCAATCTCGAGCAAAACGTTTGGTGTGTAAATTGATTAAAGTGGGTACGTATCCAAATTTGATTTCCCAAAGTCATTGAAATCACAAGACAGGGCATACTGATGCTCCCAAAAGCTCGTAATGCGTGTAACCACCATGGCTGTTCTGGCACTCGACGCAGCGAGTCCTCATCAATTGACCAGGTTGGTGAAGATCCTCTGTGGAAGCGCCTGCCACTCAGCCTGCAGCATCAGGTAGAGTGTTGGGCATCCCTGGGAGGGGGTGGCTCCTCACTTTGCGATCCAGCTCATCCCAGAGGTTCTCAATCGGGTTGAGATCGGGACTGCATGCTGGCCACTCCATTCTGTTGACTCCAGACTGCTGCAGGAAGTCGTTGACCACCCTTGCCCTGTGGGGGCGAGCATTGTCATCCTGGTAGACAGCCCTCGGTCCCATCTGCTGCAGTGTTGGCACAGCCAGCGGTCGAAGATCTCATCCCGGTATCGGATGCCAGTCAGGTTACCCTGTACATGATACAGGTGTTCTGTGGTGAAGGCTGAAGCCCCCCAGACCATTACAGAACCTCCACCAAAGGCCACCTTTTCTTGGACAGTGGCATCAGTAAAGCGTTGCCCTGGGCGCCTCCAGACCCTCCGTCGGCCGTCGTTGTGGTGAAGGGTGAAGCGTGATTCATCACTGAACAGGACCTTGGGACCATTGCTGACGTGTCCACCTCACGTGACGTGCGCAGAAGGCGCGGCGTGCTGCCCTATGGGCTGGAGTTAAGCGTGGCCGTACTGCGGGCGACGAGAACGGAGATTAAACCCATGTAGGCGTTCCGTATGGTCTGCTGGCTGATGTTGATGTTAGTAGCCACCCTGAACTGCCTTTGAATTATGCTGGAAGAGGCTGTTTCCTTGTCTGCAGGCTTGTCGTTCAATGAGACGATCGTCACGTGGGGTTGTCTTCTTCAGCGACCAGATCTGCGTTCTTTCATGGACAATCCCATTGGCTGTGAAGCGTTGAAACAGTCGGACAATGACCGAGATGGACACATGAAGTCGCCTGGCCACTTCTCGCTTGGGAACACCATCTTGGAACCATGCAACAGCTCGTCCCCTATCCAACTCGCTTAATTTTCGTCGTGGAGGCATTGTCAGATCAGCCTACTACTGGGTGAATGTCCTTTTATATAGCCAAGCCAGCGACAGCATCTCACACATAAACAGCAGTGCTTGCACGTGCATAATGGTTTCTCCATCTGGCAAGTGCAATGTGTTCAGGCAGAACGGTCCAAAACAAGGTCATTTTTCGCAAGTTTTCCGCTTTTCCGTTTGCGGCCCAGCTCAGTAGTAGAGAATCCCGTGCAATTTTCGCACTAACACAACATCGCCCACTTACAGCTGAACAAGAATTCATGACAATTTGGCTGGACTAAGAAATAAATAACAGTAGCGAACTGAGTTTATTACGCACCTGTTTTCACATACCGATCCTTAACTTTTTGTGTGTAGTATAGATCTATTCTAGGTGTGGGAACCTGGAATTTGGTGGAATCCCTAGGGTTTATGCTAAATTTTGATTGAACAAAACGAAAATCAACACAGCAAAGAAGGGTGAAGAAAGGAAATCTTGCAATTGCATCAAAAAGAGCAGTGCCCCCTAAGCAACAAATGCCTTTATAAGAATATCGTATACCAAGCCACTGTGACATCAGAAAATGAAAAAGAAACATACATAGGGATTACTGAAAACCACTTCAAAACCCGATATGCAAACCACAAACAGTCATTTAATAAAGAAAAATACAAAAACCAAACAGAATTGAGCAAACACATTTGGAAACTTAAAGACGCAAAAATAAACTACAATATATCCTGGAAAATCATAAAAAGGGCATCACCATACAGCAACATTTCAAAAAGATGCAACCTATGTTTAACTGAAAAATGGCTGATACTATGTAAACCACACTTAGCAACTTTAAACACTAAAACAGAAATAGTAAACAACTGCAGGCACAAATGGAAATCATTGTTAGTGAACACACCCCAAACAACAACCTGAAAACCTTAAAAAAAAAAAACACGTGCAACCAACCCACACGTGAAAATAGCTGCAATGGGGCCCCACACGCTATATAACACCGGCGGTGGGCAACCCAAATATCATCCTGAAGATAGCCACCCAGCTTGAAACAAATTTGTAGAGTATTTTAATTTTCCTTTTTAACACTTATTTTAACAAATGTTGCTCCCCAAGGGGTTGAGCACTTTTAGAATCGTTTTAGGCTGTGCAACTACATTGATATATATATATATATATATATATATATATATATATATATATCTATATCTAATATATATATATAGCACACACGCACACGCACGCACACACACACACACACACACACACACACACACACACACACACACACACACACACACACACTGATTCAAGTCTAGGAGCACTGGCCATAGTTTGGTGGCATTGGCATGAAGTGTGGCGACTGCCAAAAAGCAGGTGGGAAGCTACGAGGAAAAGAAGGGAAGAACATAGAAGGATACATAGGCGGTGGCATCATGGGTGGTGGTTGTGGAGGCGAAGTGTAGTCCTCTCTACTACCAAACGAATTAGTTCCCCTCGTGGTAGTAGGCCTACTGTCCGGTCGTCGGAGTGGGTGGGTGGGGTTTAGAGTGGCGGTAGGGAGGGGAGGAAAGACTTCCGAGTAGTGTGGGTCGGCTGGAGAATGGGGAAGAGTAGGAGGGTTCTCGGGTTGAGAGGACTATGATGTGTGATTGTTTGTTGGTAACATGCGTGGAGTAGGTGAATGGACGGGAGGAGGAACGGAGCGGTGATGCAATAAGGGGGAAGTGGAGAGACGTCCAGTGGGGCGAGGCCCGTGGTCACTGCCCCTCTTTGTGCCGATGCTGTCTGCCTGTTTCCTAGCAAACAGATTTTCAGCAAGGCGTGCTGTCCCTTTCCTCGTTGGCAGAATGGCATTTTGGTACAATGCCATTCTGGGTGCTCCACTGCTGGTGGTGAAGACAGCAGTATGGTCCCTGTAGTGCACACCCATGCCGTCACACACCTGCTGCAGGTTCCTGTTGCTGTGATGAATGACTGGATTGAAGGGGTGTCGTCCTCTGGCAGGCATGATAGCAGAAGCTAGCAGTGATGCTTTAGGAAACACCCTCCGGCACTGGGAAAGAAGGTCTTTCCACTTGTCACTGCTGATGGCACTGTCTGCTGAGGCCTGGACTTGTGCGCAGTCGTGGATCCCAACATGAACTGCAGCCAGTCTCACAGTAGTTGAGGGTGTCTGGCCACTGAGCCACTCAGTCAGTTGGGTCACTGTCAGGTCACTGACACACACTTTTTGGGGCTTGCTGTTGGGAGGTGAGGAGCGGGAGGGATCCACCCCTTTCACTACATCATCCCCCAGCAGAATGGTAGTGGTGTCCTTAGTAACACTGACATGTTGGAGAGGGTTGGGGGTGGAGGTCTGCTGACTGAGGGACTGACACTGGTGTGGAGTCTGCTTTGCCTGTGCTGTGTCCACTGTCAGCATTGCACTCTGTGGCAGTGGCATTAGACGGGGTGGGCAATATGGGAGATGATGATTTTGGGGTGGATGATTTGGGGGAGGGTGGTTTGGACATCCTCCAAACCACCCTCCCCCAAATCATCCACCCCAAAATATAGAGTAGTCTTGGAGGGAAGTTTGTGATTTGAGGAGCGGGGAAGAGGTTTTTGTGTGTTTTGGGCTTGTAAGTGCTGTAACTGAGTGGTGATGGCATCTATGTCAATCTTAAATGTCTGTCTTGTTTCTTGCAGTGCTGCACGAAGGGCTGAAACTTCAGCTTGTAGAGATTGTGTTGTTTGTAAAATCTCTGCCTTGGACACACAGTCATCATGGCAGCAGCACACATCTGGCATGTTCCCTGGCTTTGAAGCTTGGTCACCGTCTTTGTCACTGGAAATGCTTTCAGTGTCTGTGGTGGTGTCGCTGCTGAGTCAGGTGGGGCTGAGGTTGCAGTGGAGGATGGTGAGGAGGGGGGTGAATTATCAGTAGATGTGGGGGACTGTGAATCATGTGCACTAACGCCGACTGGAACAGTGAAGGAAGATGGGCTCAATGAAGGGGAGTGGAGGGAGGAGGTTCTGTCACTGGGTAGAAGAGCAGGCCTCAGTAGGTGAAGGGGGCGGGGAGTGGAGAGGGGATGCTGAGTGTTGGCAGGATGGAGCGGTCAAAGGGCGGTCTGTATCTCCTTCCTCTTCCCTGCTTTCTGCCCGTGTGATTGGCGGGATAAGCACACAGCGCGTGTCTTCTTTCACGGTCGCACCAGTGCTGTTGCTGGTTGTGACGTCAACGTGAAAAAGTATTATGACGTCAAGGTAAAATTAGGTAACTACATGACGAAAATGATAATTTTTGACGAGAGGAGAAAGCAAGAACTAACGGCCGAGGCTTAGGTGTCCAGCCTACTTCAAGTTGTTTTAATCGTCGTTTTCTCCGTAATGATACTATGTGGAGAGGCTGACTTTCAAGTCAGTAGTGCGTCGAAGTTCACTGTGTATGTGCAATACTTCTGATGACGGTACCAGCGAAATATGTACCAGGAAATTTATTTGTTATAAAAAATGTTTGAATGCTGTGTCGCCAAGAGTGACTTAAAACTCCTGCAAGAATATTTATGTGTTCTAATTGTACCACCTCATGGGTGTCGGTGGGCTGAGTTTATTGATGTGAACATCGTAATATCAATACACGGAGAAGCTAAATTTTGTTTTAGATCAACAATACGTCGAAGTTTATTGTGTGCTATGGGACTTTGCTGAAATCGTGTTCGCCGGGGATTCAATATTGATTGCTGTGCTTTGTGAATCTGCAGTTCTTCTGTGGTTTACTGTGCCTTGTGAATCTGCGGTTCTTCTTCTGTGGATTACTGTGCCTTGTGAATCTGCAGTTCTTCTATGGTTTACTGTGCCTTGTGAATCTGCGGTTCTTCTTCTGATAGTTCGACGTAATATATTGTGCTTGCTGTGTTGAGACCCTGTTTCTTCTTCATCGCTTGTGTTTGTGAACGGCTGTGTTTACCGTGTGGGGACCTTGGTTATCCTTCTTCGTCTTATTTTAGTGCTGTAGACTGTGGCTTGGGTACTATGGAACCGAGTGCGTTGACTGTATATGTGAGACACTGTGGACGGCGCCGGCAAGATCTGTGAGTTAAATGAAGAAGATACGTAATATGATATGCTGATATCTGATAATTGAAGTGTCTTATGTATTGATGTCTTAATTGACGTGAATTGATCTGTATACTATGTAGTAGCATGTACTGAATTTGTAACAATTCATATTGATGGTTCAGGCAGCATATAAAAAAAGAAAATCTAAGTCGTGTGTTGCCTGGCTATCCATGTTCGTTGTTGTGTGGTGTGTGTAGGGGAAAAGTCGTACACGCATCCAAACTTTTGAGAGCGAGAGTCAGACAACAAAACACGCACCGCACACCAACCGTAACACTGGTCTCCACTGCACACACCCCAGCGCCTTTCGCGCCGGCCGTCGCTGCGTCCATGTCTGGCGTGTGATGGAGAGTGGGTCAGAGCACGCAGTCACACCCAGTGTGTGTACGATAGTATGCAGCCTGTCGAACTCCTCATCGACCCACTGTAGACATGCTTTGCCTTGAATAAGAATGGTACCTGTTGTATAATATACATGTATCTTAAGAATCTTGACTTCCTCTGATCTCATCTCTATCGTAGATTGGCAGAGGTCAGAGGGAATTGGAGAGATGGTAGTAAAGTCTACAGAGCAGTCATATTCTTTGTGTTGTGCACGGTAATTTTTCCATGTGCATTTCACTCCTTTAGGTACGAATTTCCCCATGTACCTGTGATGTAGTGCAAACCTCCAGTGGGGCATACATTGTTTAACACATGTAACTGTTTTCTGTATTGGATCAAGCGTATCCGTTATCTGCTCGAGGTTACCCCCGCACACAAATATACCGGTGTCTTGGGCCATGAGAGAAAGTTTTAATGTCGGGTCTCGTCCAGTAATCTTATTTCGCCCGCAAACCCCACTTTTCACATAATCAAATTCTCTCGGCCAAAAAAAATAGCTAAAAACCTACAAAATTAAACAAATCTAATCGCGGGCAAAATAAGATTGCTGATCGAGAAGGCACATTTAAACTTTCTCTCTGATTAACTAACAGGCACTGTGTTTGGTGGGACAACTTGCAACTCTTCGCGAACAAACGATCTTTTAGGGGCGGGCTTTTTAGACGTAGTAGCACCGCTAGAAGAAAGAGTCTCTCTTAAATAATACACAGGAGGGACTGTTTTCATAATTCTTTCAACTTCATATACATCTACGCTCCATATGGGGTCTGTGGCTCTAATTCTAACATCACCCTCTGCCTCTCCAGGCGCATACAAGTATCTTACTTTTAGTCCAAAAGCAAGAGTTTTTGATTACCTTGGATGTCTTCAGTAATACTTATTTTTTTCAATTTGATCGCGTTCACTGGCTTAAGGCCCGTTGCTTTAAATTCTTCATTGTTCATGGCACGTAAGACTGCCGGAAATCTCCTGACCCATTCTGTGTTACGTGTTTTGTCCATAAGGTCTCAGTAGAAAGAAACTCGTGGAGAGCGTGGCAGCAGAGAGTCCTCAGAAGAGAAGCCCCCTTCAAGCAAGTGTTTCGGCCCTTATCTCCTGACACTCTAGGGGGGTTGGGCCACACCCGGTTCATGACTCCGGATGTCCCTCTGCTGCCCCTTTTTTTTTTTTTTCCCATCTTGGGACGAGCCATGGCTGGGATTCGAACCCATGACCCTCTGGACATGCTCATTTTCCACTTAATGACTCGCGCTTTAACCACTGAGCCACAGGGACACCTGATATTTGTAGGGAAATTAAGCCTTATGAAGTTCACTTTTGTTCCTCCTTGACCAGATCCAGCTTGAACACCTCTCTGCCGCTTCTGCCATTGCTTTCAGGGCTCTGGTTTTTTCCTTCCCTGCAACTGAGAGCTGTTTCATGAGGCTGTATGCAGACATTCCTACAAACCCCCTAGCTCCAATTTCTGCAGTGAGGACTTTGACCTGATAGCCTTCTCTCCTCAGGCTGTTTGCCAGATCAGCATACTTTTCAGTCTTGTAGATTTGAGCTGCCTCCATTCTGTTCTCATATGGCACCGTGAGCTCGATCATGATCAGCTGCTTGGTTGACTTAGAGTGGACTACTATGTCTGGTCTCATGCCACTCTTGCTGATGATCTCTGGGTGACTCTTCCATTCTGGGAGGTCTGCAGTGCACTCCCAGTCATCTGCCCCGTCCAGCAGACTCTGCCTGCATGTTTCGAGTGGCACTGTTGTTCTTGGCCATGATTTGCTGCCTCCTGCCGTGAAGAATGTTGCGGGTGCTTTTGGAGTCCTGATTTTCCCTTTTGTGGTGTTGGTACTAGCCCAGACTACTTGTACAATTTCTTTGAGCACTTGGTTGTGCCTCCATGTGTACCTTCCTTGAGCCAGGGCTACTTTACATGAGCTTAGGACATGCTCCACTGTTTGTTTTTCATGGCAGAGGGGGCATGCAGGATCGTCTGTTTTCCCCCACTTCACCAGGTTTGCATTTGAGGGCAGAAGGTCATATGCAGATCTGAGAATGAAGCTGATCCTGAGAGGGGCCATGTGCCAAATGTCATTCCAGGTGAGACTTCTTTGGAGTGCATTCTCCCACGTTGTCCATTGCCCTTGCTGGCTCTGCTGGACTGCTTTTTGGAGTCTTTTTTGGTCTTCTTCTTTTCTCATCTCCTGAATCATCATGTCTCTTTTGGCTTTTCCTTTGGCCTTTGACCACCATTCAGTTTTGGTCACCCCCAGTCCTTGTCTGTTGGTCTGTGTGTGTCCTGTTATTTCTCTGATCTTGAGACTTTCTTTTGCAGAATCCATCGCCTCTTGAACTTTCCATTTTCTGCCTGTCTTCAGCTGGGGCTTGATTGCTTCTACCACCTTGTCTCCTGAGTCCTCCAGCATGCTTTGAAGTCTGATCTTCCCTGCTTTGTATTCCTCCAGGATGGATTTCAGGGGTAGTTTCAGCTTTGCTTGGCGACAGTACAGCGCTATGTCAGTCAGACAGGGTGGGACACCAAGCCATTTCCTTGTGAACTTGTTGATTTTGGCTTCCATTGCCTCCACTATGCTGGTGCAGATGTCGTATATCATCAGAGGCCATAGCAGCTTTGGTATCAGCATGAACTGCAGACACCAGACCTTGTATTTGCCAGGGAGCCCACACTGGTCAATGGTCTCCAAGCCTTCCTCCGCCATCTGCTTGGTTTCTTTTGCTCTTTGTGTGTCTTTCAGCGTATCATCATACCATCTTCCAAGGCTCTTGACTGGTTCTTCTGTGACTGTTGGAATGGCCTGGTTGGCAACACTGAAGACCACAGATCCGGCCACTTTTCCTTTCCTCAGTGAGAGACTCCGTGATTTCTTTGGCTTGAACTTCATTCTGGATGAGGCAACTATGTCGTCCAGCCTTTCCAGCACATGACGTGTCTCGTCTTCTCTGGATGAAATCACTGTAGTGTCATCCATGAAGGCCTTGAGAGGAGGCATCTTGTATCCATCGCCAAGGTCTGTTTGTCTCGCGTTGTTTGTTGCTGCTTTCAAGATGAGTTCCATTGCCAGCACGAACAGTATTGGGAAATCGCACAGCCCATTGCAATACCCACTTCCAAGTTGATCCAGTCTGTTGTGTACTCCTTGGTAGAGAACCGCATTGAGAAGCCATTGAAGTACTTCTTGAGCATGTCGCGGATGTTCTTTGGCACATGGTACATCTCAAGAGCCAACTGTATCATCTCATGGGGCACAGATCCATATGCGTTTGCCAGATCAAGCCACACTACGTCCAGGTCTCTCTTTTCTGTTTTTGCTTTTTGGATTGCGTCCCAGATCATTGTGGCGTGTTCTACACAGCCAGCCACGCCTGGGATGCCACCTTTCTGGACTGACACATCCAAGTACTTGTTTTCCATCAGGTACTTGGTCAGCCTTGCTGCCATGACAGAGAAGAAGATTTTCCCTTCGACGTTCAGTAGTGATATTGGCCTGAACTGGCTAATGTCACTTGAGTTTTGCTCTTTGGGGATGTACACACCATCTGCCGTCATCCACTGGCCGCTGATCTTCTGGTTTCTCCAAGCCGATCGCAGCAGCCTGTGGAGCCACTCCAGCACCTTGGGACATTTCTTGTAAAGCTGGTAAGGTATTCCGTTTGGCCCTGGTGATGATTTGGCTCTGGCTTTGTCGACCACCTTCTTGATTTCCGCCAACGTTGGAGGCTTGCCATTGAACTGTTCCTCAGGGTTGGTTGGCCACACCAGACCTTGAATGTCGAGTGGTGCTTTGCTCTGTGGGTCAGAGTATGTTTTCCTCAGATGCTGCTCAAGAACTCCTTTGTCCACACTTAGGGTCCCAGATTTTGGCTGCTCAAACAGTGTTCTGGCAAACTGGAAGGGGTCTCTGAAGAAGCGCTCTTGTGTCTTCTTCTTTTTGCTCTTCCTCTTCCTCGCAGATTCCGCTTTGCTGAGGGCACTGTGTTTTTCTTTCAGGTCTTTCCACAGTTTTTCCAAGCCTTGTTTTTCAGCTGGCAGTGCGGTCTTCATTTGCATCTTGAGGTTTTTCTTTTGGACCCTGATCTTGTCCATCTTTTCTTGGCGTCTGGATTTCTTTGGAGGTGTTTTCTCTTTGGGTAGTTTTGCTCCATAGGCGTCTCTACATGTGGCATACACAATGTCCCCATATGTGGCTAGTTTGTGTTCCAGGGTGCTTTTCCCTATCAGTGCATCGAGTCTTTGGACGATTTTTGCATCCAGTTTCTCCCAATCTTCAGTTTCGTTTGCTCGTGGCAGGTTGAGTTTCAGGCGCCTGGCATCGAGGGCCTGTGCAAATTCCTCATCCGAACCAACAGCGTGGATGTCCTTGGCACTGTGGTTTAAATCCTGGCCTTGGTCTTCCGACGTCTTATCTGCTGATGCAGTGCGCTGCCGCTCATTCAGATGAGTCTTCACACATCCCATCTTTGTTCTGTGGATCTTCATGCCACGGGTGGTAGCGAAACGCTTTCCACAGACACATGGATATTCCATTTGGTCCATGTTCATAGTCCGTTTGGGATTTGCAGTCATGATTGGTTGAGCACCGATGGATTCATCATTCTCTCCCCCTTTCGGTGAATCCTGGGAGCATCTTTTCCTTTTATTTTTAGTAGCCACATGTTTAAGGCAAAGTGGGGAGCCAGCCCATAGAGCCCTTGGTTCTGGTCTTTCCCAGTGTCCTCCGGTCTTTCCCGGACGTCCTCCGGCCTATTCCCGGAAGTCAATGGTTTACCCATGCATCAGTAGAAAGAAACTCGTGGAGAGCGTGGCAGCAGAGAGTCCTCAGAAGAGAAGCCCCCTTCAAGCAATGATATTGATAGGTAAACAGACGTTCGGCTAGATTCTTATTAAAGTTTTCTACTAGAGCCTGGGAGCGATGGTTGCCTGGAATCCCTCTCTTAACTGTAACCCGATGTCTTAAAAACAACTGGTTTACAGCTCCTTTAAACTCTTTCTCATCATCAACCTGGATCAGCCTAGGATACTTTAATGGACCTCGCATGTATATTTGTTGTAAAGCCACAGCCACAGCAGTTGAGCTTTTATCCATTAAAGGCTCAGCATCTTTATCCCTCGAAGCCATGTCAACAACTGTAAGAGCATACTTAAACTTTTTTCTTCTAACTTTGTCATGCGGAAGATACAACAAGTCCATCTGGTGGGTGTCATTAGGAACTGAGTTAACAAATCGAGGCCTTATTATTCTTTTTGGGGCGGGCAGATATATTTGCCAGATCGCTTGTTTTGAAAGCCAGTCTTTTGCTTCTGATTCAGACACCCTAGCAGCTTTACTCAGTTTATCAATAGCAGCCTTTCCTTTCCAATACCCTCTAGGAGAATAATATATTTTGTACTTCGTATCGTCCATAAGAAGGGACTGTTTTTTATTACATTTTTAACTATGATTTTTAGATTGAATATGCAAGAAGAAAGATTGCTCCCATAGCACCTATAATAAAGCCTATTTCTACCATTTTCTGATCCTCAGATGGCTCATAAAAGTCAGACAGTTCTGGCGGTGACGATGTTAGAAACTTCTTTCCTGTCACTAAGTAATATTCATTCATTGCCTCATCAACGTCTGTAAATGTGTGCTCTGCATGACCCTGTTCTCTTAACTTTTTATTAATAAAGTCTAAGTGAGCAATTCTCCTTTTCTCGTAAGCGTCTCTTGCCTTAGCTAAATCTTCCATTGCCTTGTTATGGCGTTCTCTCTCTTCATCAGACCGCAGTTTACTAAACATATAATTGCTGCCAGAGAAAGCCAATGCATTAACAATAGCTCCTCCCACCATCAGAACTAATCCGGACATCTTTTTATAAATGAATGAATCTTTTTTTATAAATCAATCTTTTTTTTAAATCAATCTTTTTTATAAATCAATCTTTCTATGCATTGATGTTTTCTGGGATAATCCCCTGTGCAACAAGAAAGTCTTTTGAGGCAATCCCCGCCGTTATTACAGCTATAACCTTAACAACATCCTCAATGTCTAACCTTCCTAGATCAGCCGGCCTCATCTTAAACATGTTTTTTGCTAACATGCTATATCCTATACTAAGGCCGCTGATTACAGCAGAGTGGTAAATAGTATTGATGATCTTTGCAGTGCTCATATTTTTTATTAACTAAAAAAATAATTAAAATAATCATAATATGAAAGACTGTCTATGTGCTTTTTAATCAGATAATCTTTTGTTGCCAGAGCTAAAAATAAGCTTGTAACTAGTTTCGGCGAATCTTCTATCTTTCCCATGTTGGGGCGGTTTTATTCTTAACAAACATTTTGCTAGGGTTGAATAAACTATAACACCAACAATAGGCACTGCATAATTAACCAGCGTTAAACTCATGGTTTTATTTTTTTATTGCTTTTAAAAAGGGTTTAAAAAATGGATTGCGACGAGCTATTAAAGTGTGAGGAGGCGGCAGACCTCTGTCATAAAGAAAGATTATACTCTCTGGCCGCATGTGGGAAAACCAGGCAGTATTTAGGCGTTGAACTAAGTATTGAACAGATTCAGCAATTGTCTACATCAGACGTTGAAAAGTATTACGCCAGGTACGAGGCACAGCTAGGATAAAAAATGGTTAGATCGGTGGGACAGACAATAATTAGTTTATATGCTAAGTTAGTAGGCAAGATAACGCCGATTGATTCAGAAGAAGATTTAAAATATGACTTAACACAAGATCCGGTTTTAACCAAGTCTCTAGAATCTCTTGCATGTGACATGTACTATAGATTTGGGATGTTGCTATGTCCATTCATCATGGGATTAATTACTTTCAATCATATTAATTTCAATCATATTAATTTTAATCGCACTAAAAAAAATGAGCGAACAGGAGAAGACTCCACAGGAGCAGAATGCCCCCCAAGTGAATTTACAGGCGAGTGTCCCACAAGTGAATTTACAGGCGAGTGTCCCACAAGTGAGTGTCCCGCAAGTGAGTAGTGTTACTAAGTCTAAAAATCCTGGGCGTGTTGAGTCCGGCCGTAAACTAGTTGAATGGAACAGACTGCAAAAAGCAAACCAAGCAGCAAAACAAAAATTATTAGATAGTAATACAACATCAGCACCAGCGCCGCCGCCGCAACCAACAACAACACAATCAAACTATAAGATGTATTATTATGTACTGGGGAGTATTGTTGTTGGTGGAGGGCTTTTAGCATACAAGCGCCTAAAGCCATACTTAGCAACAAAGTCACAAACCCCCACAAAAACAGTAAAAGAAAAAGAACCAGCTTCTGCAAAAAAAGTACAACCTCCTGCTGTAGACCCATTTTTAATAAATTAGTTTTTTTAAATGTGTTGTTAAGTACTGGTTAAGTACAAGCTAAGTACTGGTTAAGTCAGTTATAACAAGTTAAGTGCAAGTTAAGTGCAAGTTAAGTGCAAGTCATGTTAAGTACTAGTTAAGTACTAGTTAAGTTCTTAAGTAAAGTACTAATTAAGTACTAGTTAAGTTCTTAAGTAAAGTACTAGTTAAGATCTTAATTTAAGTCGGCCAAGTCGGTTCTCCAGTGGTCTATAGCGTATGAAAACTCGGGATTAACGGAAGTTCGCTTGCTATTGTTAGAGTCTAGTGACTTCTTATTAACAGCAGTTGTGTTTACTTGATGAAGAGTAAGGCGAGATTAACGTTTGTGTGATAAAATACTTTGCGTTCAAAGAGAGCCTGCTTGTAGTCGTCGTGACTTTTTTTTTTTTTGACAACTTCTTTACCTATGCCCTTGGCTTTCTTCATTACAGAAGTCTGGGTAGCAACGCTATACATCTTTGCCCGTAGGCCAACATATTCTAGTATAATCGTCCCATTAAGTTCATCCTTCATCTTTCCAATCACTTTCTTGTTCACGGTTGAATGTAAAGGCGAATCTTTAGGATAGTCGCATGTGTCGTACCACCCATCAGCTCCTTTGGCTACCTCTAATTCTAAATCCTTGTAGAAGTCTTCAGTTGGGATGTCCAGAATAAAACTATCAGTGTCTGTGTAAACGACATTTGATTCTGGGTATAGCGGCTTAAAGTAGTCGTATAGAAATTCTAGCATTAATAACTTTGACAGCTCTAGCACGGCAAACCCGATAAACACCGGCTTGTCCAACTTCACATTCTGTTTCTTCATCATAACGCCAACCAGGCTGTCGCTAAATCTTCTAAAGTCTTGGTAGTTAGGTTTAGAGACCAGCTTAATTGCTTGTTTTTCTTT
This sequence comes from Conus canariensis, assembly GCA_033310375.1. Classification (NCBI taxonomy): domain Eukaryota; kingdom Metazoa; phylum Mollusca; class Gastropoda; order Neogastropoda; family Conidae; genus Conus; species Conus canariensis. Next base: position 37,780 of record JAMYXO010000112.1, read on the forward strand.
TGTAACTAATCTTACATCTTTACGATTGTGTACGTTCTCCATGGTTTTGCCAAAACAGCTGTTGTTCATCAACTTAAAGAAGTCTTTTTCTGAAGCGTCCGTGGCCGCAGTCCTAAGATCAGTGTTCTTCATGACGTATGGCTTCATGAAAGGCTCTTGTTCAAATTCTATTATTCTGTGAACAGCTCTTAGTTTCAGTCCGTGCCTTAAGTAAAACTGTAACAGCCGGTAATGGCAAACGTACTTTCTCTTGTGTCGAAGATTAGGCACGAGTTTGGGTGGTTCTGTGGGACTCATCTTTAATCTTTCTGCTGCTAGAGGATAATCATTATGAAGGTCGTGCAACTCTGCGGGATAATCTAAGTCTACCTCTAAGATTAGTCCTATTGGATTATCGGGTGTAAGCTGTGATAGCATACTCAACACGGCAGTAACCTCATGAGGGCATGCATCCATTTTGAAGTTTCTCAATGGCAGTGTCTGGCTCATGGCCCACCCATACAGATTGTTGGCGTCTAAGTACATCAGATAGTTAGATGGCTTGGTGGGGTCATAATCGTCTAAATACTTGTTGTTGGCTCTGCGGTAAGGATGACAGGCCATGCTAATGCCTCCTCTCAGCCCATCCTCAATCATCTGAAGTGTATCCAGATCCGATATTAAGTCAATCTCAATGTTTGTAGACTTCAAGAATGCGTCCCAAGACAACCCCGGGGCAGAGATGTACTGTGATGAATCTAGGCCGTAATGTTTCATGCAAGTGGATCTGTAATTCTGAAAGACGTCTGCCAATAAAACACACATCGGCCAATAAATATTGATCGTGATAATCGCCCATCGTTTTGCAGTGTAATTCTGTCCAGGCTTTCTGCGCGTATTCATAGTCGGCGTCAGATATGCCTCCGCCTCTAAGACGGCTGTAAAAGTCTTCCTTAAGCGGCAGCGCCGGCTCGTCAAACCTCTCCCACGAGTCCATGTATTCATAAGGATAGACGCCTTTACGGACTAAAGATGGGTCGAAATATTTTTTAGTGATTGGACAGTCTTGTAGAGATTCTGCCAATTTATCTAAGCTCCCCATCAGATGCTGGGCAGAATCATAGAAGGATAAGCAGTCTACAGTGAAGGTCATGTACTTTTCTGAAGACTGTGCAATACAGCTAACCCTCTTACATTCAGAAGTTATTGCTTGCATGATAAAGTGCGAATCGTAGCCCCGTAAGTTGTGAAAGAAGATTGGCAGTTTCCATTTTTCGGGGTTAACCTTGAGTTGAAGATTACAACTGTTGTGTGCTGCCCCTCTGAATTTGCCAGTAATGTGATCGTGGTCTCTTACAGTGTCACCAAATAACTTGCATTTGCATATCCAGCAGTGGGTGGCTGATTTATAACGTTCTTCATCTTCGGGGGTCATCTTAATGTCTGAAAGGTTCAGCTGATTAGAGAATTGATTGCGAAGGTGTTTCATCTGCTCCAAAAATCGACCAGCTGCGTCGGGGCCTCTGTAAATCTCCGGCTGTGTGTGTCCGCCATCTGACCTAACAGCAACAAATGCATAAGAACAGATCTGATGACGGGATAATAGGGTTGTTTTTTGTTGTGCCCGTTCTTGAGGGCCGTAGTACTGTGGCAAAATCGCTTCAAAGTCAGCATAGACTACGTATGGGCTCATCTGCATCTTGTGTACATTCTTAAAACTAACTTTAGACCCTGGTTTGGGCGTAAGAAGTTCGATTTTACAGTCTACAAAACTTTTACAATGCTTCTTATGGCTGGCAGCTGCCTCTATAGTTGGGATCCTGACCAAACACCTTCTACAAAGCTCCTGTTTAGATTCGTGCTTTGTAGTATAAGCCAGAAGTCTGCTAATTGATCTGATTAATACATAATGGCTCTTAGAACCGTCTGCAAACAGAATCAAGTCTACATGATTCTCAAGTGACTCGCCTAAAGTAGGGGCTTCAGGAGAGATCCTTAGAGGGACTAGATTGTCTACTGAATTCCATGTGTATACGCTTACGGTTATTGGTTTGTTTTGTTCTTCAAACTGGTCGATACTTTCTACACTCACTGGAAAGGTTATGTTATTTAAGTTCAGCTCATTTATATACTGCCTATAATTAGAGACTCTGTTTGCATGATTTTTAACGTGATGTAAGTGCGCCAAAACACACCACATGAAACACATATCGTCAGAATTTTTTATGTTTAAGACTGCTCGTTTTAACTCTAACTCTCTCGGGAGAGGGGTGTAAGAATTGCCGACTATAGGAGAGTATTTGGCTTGTCTTAATCTGATTTCGAGGACTGTTCCTTCAGACCAGCCGGAGCCGCGCAATTTCGCTTCTTCACTTGCATGGTTAAACTGTGTAAGCATGTAATCAGCCCATTCAGAATTAAAGTCGTAATAGCTGATTACTTCTTTCTGTCTAGTTGAAACCCAGACTAGTATACTACTATCATCGGGGGCTATATATTCAATCTGAATGGCCAACAACACTTTTACTGGCGGGACGAATCGAAGAGACCCTGGGATTTTAGAAATAGCATGTGTTACGCTTTCCTGAACGTTTGAGGGGTTAATGATGTCCATGACTAATTCACTGAACATATTACCCACCGGTTTGGCGTCCATCGCTTTTGTGGCCGTCATTTTTTAAGGCCAATATATAGGTAATACAAAAAAAATAAATACTAAAATTTAGCTAATATTTACTAATTTGAGGTAATACAAAAAAATAAATACTAAAATTTAGTTAAATTGAATAGCTGCTCCTTCAGAGTTAGTAAAAATAGACAATTCAGCGTCATCAGGGGCCATAATATTAACTAAAATTGCAATACACTTTATAACTGGGTTGGGCCAAGAATCTGGCATTTTACTGATTACGTTGGTTACACTTTCGCGAATATCTGTGTGCTCAAAAAGATCCGCAATTAATTCGTCAAACTTGTTTCTTAACTCTTCTTCATTAGCCCCCCGCTCCATCATTAACTCTAAGGCGCAGCATATATTTTTAAGCTCTGTAACTACTTTGGTCGTCATTTTTAAGATCAAATATATAGGTAATACAATAATTAAATCAGGCTCGTTTTTGGGTTTGCAAGGTTCTGCTTTGCAATGTTCTTTCTGATTGCTTCGGTGTCTACCCGTTGTGAAGTAAAAGTCTTTCTCCATTTCTTTTGGAGATCGATCTTTTGTCGTCTGTAATCATCACCGTCAGCCATGGCTCGTTTAAATTCTTCGTCTGTTACTTTTCCATCCAGCAATGTATCGCTTATAATCAGCCTTAATGAATGAAGTTTTGCTGTTGCTAGGGCTACAATGGCGGTGTGCTTTTGTAATTTGGGCGTTAGCTTCTTTAAAACAGCACTTACAATCGTGGACATGGCACCTAAACCCAAACCAACACTCCCAAAAGCTATGGACATTGGTGTCCCAACTCCAGTAGCTAAAAGAGCGACACTAGACCCAGTGCTTAAGCTGGATACAACCGATGAGCCGGTGATTATATAAGAAAGGACGTTTAAAGCTTTAGCATATTTCTTTCTAGTAACCCTATACTTATTTAAGTCACTTTCTATTTCTTCTTCAAGCTCAGTCATGTGCTTTAATCTAAACTGTTGACCTTCTTCCATTTTAAACAAGATTATTTTTTAATCTTGTGCATATCTTCTTATTAACCCTTCTGGCAGCACTTCATCAACAGAGTAAAACGCAATAAAATCAACATACTTAATGAAAATAAAATCAAGTACTGTTAGTTTAGCATTGTCAACCATCACAGTAACTTTGTCAGAAGATACAGAAGTGTTTATTTCATCCCCGTTTTTAGTAATAACAAGCCTAAGAGGCCCATCCAAGTTTTCAGACTTTATTTGTACGCCTCTGATTAATGTATGCTCTGGCAAACTAGGATCAGACTCCCTTGGAGTAATAAATAAGCGAAAAAGCATCGTCATTTTTCTAGGCAGTGATTCTAGTTTTGGGTTAAATTCTAAGCCGACAGTGTCGCCCCCCACTTCAGCTAAGGACTTCTTTCTCCGCAGCATATATTCAGAGCCCTGCTTAGTTATTTCAATCTGCTTTTTCTGTTGTAATCCTGGGACTAGGCTAACAAGAAGGCGTCCTTCATTCAAAGCTTTTCTAAAATTGTATTTCTTATCAAAGTATACATAGGGGCTTCGTAGTTCAAACTTTAAATCCCAGTTAATTTTAGGAAGCAGCGCCCAGGCATTCTCTCGTTTATGAAGTTTGTATTCGTGTTTGGCAAAATCATTTGTTCTTAGATTTCTTATCTCTTCCAGGGTAGGATATTGCTGTCGTTTTTTATCTTCAATTTCTATTCGTTTGTAAACGCTATCGTCGGTGTACTCAAATCCATAAACATTTCCTGTCACTCCTATTAGATCAAAGTCAGTTGTATCTGCTAGATCTTTTATCTCTACTGCAACGCATTTAGGAGCTAACTCCGCTTTTGATTCTGGCCCTCGAGACATTCTTTTTATTATAAACAATTTATTATAAACAATCTATAATGAGCAATCTGTAATAAACAATCTGTAATAAACAATCTATAATAAACAATCTATAATAAGCAAACGTATTGAACTGGCAGGTCAGTCCGTAAGCATAGTTTAGCGTGCTTAGATTTTTCTAGCTGCTCTTTTATTTTTTTTAGTTCATCCTTGTCCCTGATTATATAGTTTTCACTTAAACATTCTTCAAAACTATCCCTGTCCTTAGTATAGAATAAGATGACTGATTTTAACTGCGATCTAAAGTCTTTTAAGACAGCATTGTATTTCTGAGTTAAAAGCCAAACAGAAACTAATGCGTGTCTTCCGCTAAAGGCTAGCTTTGAGAGAGTCCTTCTTTTTTTTAACAATGTCTTGTTCAGCTGAACAGTCATCAATAATAAACAGTGTTTCGGTTCCCTCAAATAGCCTATAGTAATGTTCTAAACAGTCGCTTAGCTTGTCAGTAGGATCAACTAAAAATATATTCTCGTCTGTCCAAACAAACTGCCTTTCTTTGTAAGACTTGTTGTGCTTAATGGTTGTGCAGAATATAACAATGTACTCGTAATGAAACCTGTAGACTGTTTGTAACAAATCAAGCACGAAGACAGTTTTCCCACACCCAGTAATCCCACAAATAAGCGAACAGTGCGGGTCTTTAGGCAAAATGTTCAAACTATCCATCTGTTTTAATAGGCTATTTCTTTCAGTCTATTTTCTTCAATGTTCAGCTGGGCGTCATAAACCACAAAAACGTGCATTTGTATCTGGCCGTTCTCCTCCTCTTCCTTATTAATCTGTATGAGTATGCCATCTGACCCTACCCTTCTTCCACTCCCGTGCAGTCTGTTGTCATACGTAGATCTAAAATCCAGCCATAGTCCATATTTGTCTGTTAGATAATCTTCGAGTCTTACATCGTGAAGGTGAAGTTTTTTACACACATGATCGGCTGTGGGGCTTGTCTGCCTGCCTCCAGCAAACAATTTTCTTATTTCATCAAAGTGTTGGTCGGGTAAAAGTCCGGCCGAATACAGCTGAAAAGGCTTACCATCTACTGTGCAAGACAGCTGCTCAATTTTTGGGTTGTAAAACACCTCAGATTCTCTCTGAAAAGGAGCTGAGGGTTTAGTAAATAGCAAGAGAACCCCCTTTAGAGACCTTAAAGAATTGCTTATAGCTATTTCCCAGACAGCGTCTTGCTTGTTTTTAATCGCTATACTGTGGTGTAAAACTCTTTCAAAGTAAACAACCACCCTACTTTTATGCTGGTTTAAGATTATTCTAGCCAGTTCAGGGTTAGTAACAACGTCAAAATTAAGAGAGATGTTGCTGACAGTGTATCTGGCTTGAGGGTTATCTGATAGAATAACAGACCCGTTGTCATTGAATGTCAGTTCGTAAGTAAATTTGTCTCTTAGCGCGCCTTGGTAATATGGCTGGTGGGTTTTTAACAGTTCAAAATCTAGAGGGATGCAAAATCTGTTCTTAAATGCTCGTGCTATTGCCTGGTCTCCCTCGTCTTCCTTTGCATCTGCAGCATTAAGCCTGTGCTTAAGACCGTTTGGGCTCTGAATCCCCTGAAAGATTTTGTCTTTCCTTTCTGTTCTGGGTAGCCACAGATCAGAATAGAGATTAAAAATGTCTGCGCTACTCAGTGAGAAGACTTCTCTACCTTCCAGTTTAATTACCATATTTTTAATGATGGCCCTGCCCAGGTTAGCAACGACAGTAGCATTAGGATCCGCCGACTCAATATCTATTTTGAATAATAGCTTGGCAGTGCCTGGCATTATAACATCGTCAGGCCCAAGGTCACTAAATCTTACTGTTAACATTTCATTGGGCTCAATTGTTGATGGATTATTTACAACGCGCACAGTCTGTCTTATGCCTTTTATGCCATGGGGCTCCTTCGCTTTTCTGAATGGATCAAGGTCGCAGCCGTATGGGTTCATTTTTTATAAAACAAAAAATAATAAATATATAAATATGGCTGATGAAGATTTTGACGCGATTGATCCTATTGAAGAAGAAGATGAAGAAAGAGAGCCGAGTCCTTCATTGCAAGAAGAACTTGAAGGAGCAGCAGCATGGCAAGGAGCAGGATTAAGCCAAATACGATTGTTAGATAGAATTGAATCATTATATAGCAGTATAGGGCGAGAGCAGCCAGAAGTACTTAATGTTTCCAATTTTTTAATAGATGAAAATAATCATTTGTATGTAAGAACTAGTAAAGGAAAGCTTGTACGACTTACTACAAAACCAGACCCAACCCAGTTTTTAAGCAGGAGCACAATTCTTAGAGAGCTCCCTATTTCTGACCAAAGGCGGTTAAACTTTATTGGCAATTTAAGGCCTGAGGCCGTTAGAGCTTTACAGAACTTGGGGCAAAGGCTGCCAACACGATCTGAAATGCAAAACATCCCTCTTCACGAATTAAGTCAAAGAACAGATGAGGCAATAGCAGAAATTGAGACGAGTTTTAATGAGGAGACACAGTTAAAAACAATTGCCGATTCTCAAGTGCCTAGTCAAAGAGAACGTGAGCTGAGTCCTGAAGAAGAAGCAGCTTTAAAAACAATTGATGATCCTCCATTACCTGAGAGTGTACACAGGAATCTTAAAGCTGCTCTGCGCGAACTCAGGGGTCTTGATGATGCTCTACGGAGAATAAATGGCGAGCTAAAAAACAACTTGTCAAAACTTGGTGAGCTAGATAGAGAGATAAGAGAAGAAAAAAATAAACTGGCTGATGCAGATGATAACAATTTAGGGTTAGAAGTAAAGGCTAGAATACAGGCGAAAATACAGGAGTTAATGTCACTAAGGGCAGACAGGTTAGAAACGCTGTCTACTAACAGAGAACAAATAGTATTACAAACAAACAGAATCAAAGAAACTATAAACAGACTCCTTCATGAAAATACTACGTTAGCAGAAAGAATAAGGACTCTGTTCAGAGAGCAGGGAATTACAATAGTTAGTATATTAACAGCCGTTTGATTTGCTATCTCTACACTGGTTTATGCATTAACCAGCAGTGCGCCAACAGGGCCAGTAGCACCTCCAACGCCTCAGCCCGGTAAAAGTTGGATTAGAAAACAATTGCGCCATCTGGCAAACCTATTAAAGAAGTTAGCTGCCAAAGCGCTTGATGCTCTGCCGGGCATAATAGGCAGCGTTGTTAGTTGGGTTTTGTCTACCATAGGCAAAGTGGCTGGTTATATGGCTGACCATCTGTGGACGTTAGGAGAGCTGGCTGCTGGTTTAATTTTTAGTGAAATAAAGTATGGCTAATCCAGTAAAAGTTAAAAACACAACAAGGGCTGTCTTTTCGCTGGTGTGTCTGTCGGGGTGAGGTACATCAACAGGCGGTGGACTGCTTTCTGGCTGTGGGCTGCTTATAACTGGTGGGGGGTCGCTTTCAGGGCTAGATACTTTTTTTAAAATGGCTGGCGTGGGCCTTGTGTTTAAACCTTGATTGTGTCCTAAGTTTTGATCGTCTCCGGCTATGAGGATTTCATTATTATAATTCTGTATCATGCCAATCTGCAGTCTAAGGTCAGAAGGCAGCATGTATAATCCATGACCTACAACAAAGTCAACCTTTGACCTAGCATGTGAAAGAACGTTTTGGTACCTTTTTTATGCTGGAAGGTAAATCAACAGCAGAGTTAATAGCATCTTCTAAATTGGCTAGAAATTGTTTTCTGGCGTCAAAGCCTGTAGATTGATCCACTATGCTAGACTTGGTCTGTGCTTGCGCTCCTAATAGACACCAAACGTACGTCCGTATGGAGTCATTAAGTCTTTGCACTCCTGGCATTGTTAGGCCTTTACTTTCATCTAAGATAAATGTTGCCCAAGCATTGGGGTGTTTTTGTTCTATTGATCCCAATCTAACTTGGGAGTTTGGCTTAAAAGAGGTGTGGCCGGGCCAGTAGTCAAAATTATATTCTCTACGCTGACCCCACAAATACAATGTGCCTAACCCGTGATTGCGGTCTAACTTTTGTCTAAAGTTATTTGAAAGGTTAATGTTAAATTCGTTGCAGATTCTTTCATATGCATTATTGTCCATTGGGCTGTTGAATGGATTAAACGCGTTGTCGTTGGGGAGGGGTACTTGTAGTTCAGTTAGTATGCGTCTATACTGATAATAAACATGAAAGTTATATACTGACCTTACTAAGAGATTGGGGTGGTATAAATGGTTTGCATATGAAACACCGCAGCCAGTAGTTGAGCAGTAAATGGCAAAATTAACTGATTCTGGTAAAAAGCCATAGGGTTGGATGACCATGCTGATGGCACTCTATCGCTCTTTATTGGAGGATTTAAATATCTAGTTAGTGGGTTTACAAGTCTGACTAGAAAGCCATATGATTCATCCACTGCGATGGTTAGGCTACTAAAGTCCAAAGATTTGGGCTCATAACCCCCCCCTACGTCGTAAGTGACACTTTCATTATATTTAAAAGGTTCCATTTTTAAATAGATTTTTTTAAAAAAGGATTTAAAAAGGATGTTCCTTTATATAACCAAGCAAAGCACGCGTGTGTTCTTAAAGTATCCAATTGACAATAGGTGCGGTAATAATAGGGTTGCTCTTAGAGAAATTGGTTTTAAAGTTAGGTGGATTAATATATCTGAAAAAGCTAAGAATAACTGGGTGAATGTTAAGGACGGGCAAGGTAATTTATTAAAGCAGTTAAAAATACCTGATGGTTACTACAACTTTTGTTGTTTAAAAGAAGTATTTAGCAATTTTGGCATTAAGTTAAAAATTAATGAGGCAAATCTTATAATTACTATACACCTTCCAGAAGAAAGAAGAGAATACACTTTCCCTAAAGGGCTTGCGCGAATCTTAGGCTTTTATGATAGCGGTGAAACGTATAGTGTTAACACCCATAAGTACTTAGAAAGTGGCCTTTACGAGTATGCAGGTAGTAGACCATCCGATTTTCTAATTAACCCAAGGTTGTATGTCCATTTAAGTGAATTAAAAACAGATGTTAATTTGTTTAATGGCCAGCCATCTACGATTCTAAGAGTGTTGCCATCACTTGAAGCGGGGTTTTGCGATTATCAGTCATATACATTTGACAAAAACAGTCAATTTAAAAAATTAGTTGGTGAGTGTCACCGATCGGCGGGTACTAAACTAGTTACGTCCACGTGTTTAAGAGTAGTGGTGGTCCAAGATAGAGAGCGTGTGCGAGTATGCGTGCGAGTGTGTGTGTGTGTGTGTGTGTGTGTGTGTGTGTGTGTGTGTTGTGCGTGCACGCGCGCTCGCGCGTATGTGAGGTTGGGGTTTGTTAGCTAGGGTTAGGCTAAGTTCCTCGGGGCTAGGTTTAGTAGGGTTAGGCTAGGTAGGGGGGCAGGTGAAGTAGGACATACAGTATTTTGCCTTCCAGTCTTCATTTATTGAGGGAGTGGTAGGAAGAAGTTGGTTTCGTTCCCGACTGTTACCCTTTTGTTACTTTGGTTCTACACCAGAGAAGGCGGGGCAGGATATCGGTTGTTGTTGTGTTGTCAAGTCTTTGAGTTGTTGTGGTAAATTGTCGTGTTGTTGCACGAGCAATAACTAGTCCGTTGGTCAGGCGTGTCAGCTCTGCGGAGGGATACACTGCTCTGACCAATCGTTGTTTTTTGTGTGGTGAGTAGAGTTCGCTTGATTCCGACCAGGGCGGAATGCGTTGGGGTAGCTTCACTTCGGTCCCTGGTGTTCGTCGGAGTGGACGTACTCCTTGTAGGTGCGGCGGCAGCGCCGTTAGTTTTTGAAGAGTGACTTCGAGTCATATAGTTAGTGCCAGGTCCTCGTCGGGTTTGGGTGCCCTTGGCCTGTGCTGAGTCGGTGTCGTCCTTGTTGGCAGCCACTGTCAGCCAGTTGCAGAACTGGTGTGGTTGATCGTCTGTATGTCCAGGTTGGTGATCTGTTAGGTTCGTTGTGTTGTAGTTCGTCGTGTTGTCTTGTATTATGGCGAGTTGTACTGTAGTTGTCTCATGTTGGGATTAGTTGTATGTGTTCGTTGCGTATACTGGTTGTCTGGTATGATGTCGTCTTGGTTCCGTGATTGAAATTTGTTGTCAGCCGGTTTGAGTTGTCACCTTTTTCCTGTATATTTTTGTAAGTAATGTACATAGTGGTTCCTGAGTTGGATTTTCTCAGGACAGTTTGGCTAGACAATGTGGGTTCAATATAATGACCGTTGATGGACAGTGATGTAGATATTGTTTGTGGTTAGTTCATGGTAATGTCAGTGGGTTCAATAAGAGGGTAGTACGAGGTTGCATTTGGTTGAGGATCATAATATGAGTCAGGTGCAGATGTGTCTGCGTGAATCATAGAGAGGTTTGATGATTGTGCTCAATCTCAATTGTAAATAGTAGGAGTTCGTTGAAATTGATTAACGATTCTGGAGTTGACCTGCACAGCATTGGAATCGGTTAACTGTGTAGTAGGGCTAAGGCCAATTTGTGGTCGAGTGGTTTATACTGGAGTACGGTCGTGACTATTCAACTTATATTGGTGTCTTGTCACTTTCGTTACGAGTTAGGGTTCTCGATGCGGGTGTCGTGCGCGTGCAGACTGTATCGGTGGCGTACGCATTTGGTACAGGACAGTGAGTCCATATGGTTAGAAGTTTTGTAAGAAAGTGACAGTCGTCACACGTGCAGGGATGTATGTATTTGTGACAGAACGGGGTTGGAGACAGATATCTTGGGTTGTGGGGAGGCAACCCAGTTATGAAATTTAGTAGTCGGAAAGAAGGGGAAGGTAAAGTTTAAGGCGAGTAGCTTAGCAGTTGATAGGATAAAAACGGATGATGTGCAGCATGTAATATTGTATGAAGTGTGGTTGTGTTGGCATAAGAAAGATTAACCACTGGGTTATCTGACAAGAGATGACATGAGAGTGAGGTGCTGGATGGAAATTTTGGCGAACAAATCATGTTGTTTTTGATATATGATTATAATTGACGGTGCAAAGAGGGGTAATAATGTGAAGGATTGTGGCTGCGAGCCGATTCTCTTGTGTGAAAATGCTGGAACTGTGAACCGCTAAAAATTGATAAGTTTTTTTTGTTTTGTTTTTTTTTCCCTCTGAGAGATGTGTATTACTACTGGTTATTGTGTGGAGACATTTCCTTGTGAAATTGGCCATTTCCTAGATTATTTAGTATGTCCTAAGGGGGCCCGTGGAGTCCGTGTTGGATCGCTTAGATTGGTTTATTTCTCCGAGAATTGGGTGTGATTCATAATTTCATATGTAATAACGTGGATTGGCTCAGGGAGAGTATTGTTTTACCGCTGTTGTAAGGGTTGGCAGGAAATGGGTCTGATAACCCCAAAGTGAGTAATGGGTTGGGGGATGTGTTCGAAATTCAAGGGGTCACTCTCATGCCCGAGTGGGAAGTAGGCAAGGGAGATGGAGAGTTAAAGCTTTACCAAGTAGCCTATGTGCCTTGATGACTCGGGTAGTAGCAACACTACAGTAGTGGCCTACAGTTGTGTCAGCAGGTATCCTGTTCCGTTCTGAGGCTGGGGGCCAGATCACCGCAGTTCTACTGTACTGCCGCGTGCCGGCAGGTGAGCGGCGCTTTCCAGTGCCTGTTGTTTCCCCGGGAGAGGGAGACCACCCAGGCCGTCTGCCTTCTGTGGGGCAGCTCTCCTCTGGCTACCGGTGCTCTTCCGGGAGTTCTCCGGCACTGGTTCCTCGTCCCTGTTTAGGCGTCCTGTGAGAGGGCGCTGCACCAGGCCTTTTCCACCCTTGGTGTCCGGCGGGGCCTTCAGAGGAGGAGGCGTCCTACGAGCCCCGGACCCGTCGAGAGGGCGTCTGGTGTGTGTGCGTTGGGTGTCGTGCCCATCGCGGGGAGGAGTCAGACTGCGGGAGGCCACGGTCAGCGCCGGGGTGCAGAGTCTTCGGGGAGGGTGTCGGCCCGCGGAGGAGCCACGGACAGAGCCGGGGTGCAGAGTCTTCCGGGGAGGTGTCAGCCTGTGAGGGGCCACGTACAGCGCCGAGGACTGGAGCTTTCCGGGCCGGGATGGGTTGTCCCATGTTTGTGATAGAAGGGGTGTAGCGTTAGGTAGTAGGGTTAGGGGTGTTAGCTACTGCCTCCTTTTAGGACGTAGTGGCCGGCACAGTGTAGGGTACTTGTCGTTGCCTCCCTTAGGGACGCAGCGACCAGTTTGGTAGTGGTCCCGGGTTAAAAGAGAAGGGTGAGTCCTGGGGAGAGGTGTGGGTGGTAGCGGTCGTTAAGAGATTAGAGTCCCTTTGGTAAATCCTTGTCCCTAGTAGTTAGTCACCACGTGTGCGGGCTATCGCTGTGTCCCCAGGTCACAGTGATATACCGCAACTGGTGTTTTAGGTTAGGTTAGGGTCTTCCAGGTCGTTATAGTAGAGTAGGGTGAGTCAGCGGGAATTGGGATACTTGTGTGCAGTTGTGGATGTGCGTGAGTGGTGGCGCCATGGAGTGTGTGTGAAATAAAGAAGCGTGCGTGATTGTAAAACTGTGTTAGTGTGCTGTGTTGTCTGACCTAGTGTGTGATAGGCGTGGGTAGGGGTGGTAGGGTCGTCCGGCTTAGCGACCGTGACACTTTGGTGGAGATGCGGGGTACTTAGGTGGTTCTGGGTAGGTGATAGGTAGCTAGAAGGGAGGTAGGGGGTGTTGTGTCCGGTGTGTACGTTGTGTGAAATGTAAGTGGGTGGTTGGTGGGAGCGTACCAGTACCCTGGGAGGTGGTACGTAGTGTCCCTGTTCACTTCAGGCAGCTTTCCAGTGGCATAGGGCGGGGCACTTGTGTTGGTGTGAATGGGTTGGCGCTACCGTGTGGTTGAGGTATGAATGGTCAATAAACATTGAGTGGTTGTTGGAAGTGTGAGTGATTACACCGTACAGTGTAGGTGAGGTGCCGGAGGGTACCAGGTGTCTTTTGTGTCACTTACATGTGGTATACCCCAGTGAGTAGGTAGAGTGGTACCCGGCCCGTGACTGTGCACGCTGTGTGCTCGGATATCCTGTGGGGATTAAGGGCAGAGTAAGCCCAGGTGACTGTGTGTGAAGCACGAGGGTGCGCAGTGTTGTGGCATAGGGTATGCTGTGAGTGCACCTGGACTTGAGGGGTGCAAGTGCACTGTGAGCGTGTAGGTGCGGCTTACCAGAGACAGTGAGGCCTGTGACTGTGGGTAACTGGTGCGCATGCACAGTGGACGGTGGACACACGGTGTCACGTGGTTCAGTCAGTGACCAGACAGTGCATTGGTAGTATTATATGGGTTGGAACCCATAGGGGTATATGTATGAGGTACACAAGTGTGGGTGGAGTTATGCTTGGTGCGTGACTCATTGAGAGTATTGTGTACTTGTGCTGAGTTGCTTCAGGGCTAGCGCGTAGTCAGGAACCTCCAGTTGCGCTCAGATCGCATACTGTCCCTTGTTAGCTCTGTGGTGGTAGGGGTTATCCTATGTCTAAACACACCCGAGCCCATCCGCAGTACGACCCCGATAGTGTCATGGATCCACAGGCCCCTACGGCGGATACCAAACCTAAGGTTAGTGACCAGGTTGTGGGGGTGGATCAAGAACAGGGGACGGGGGCTTATGCAAAGTTTGCCAAGTTGGGAGCGGCGATGGGTTTAGCTGGGGGAGACCTCGCCAAGTTCGTCACGGACTCAGTACGTAATGAGGATGAGAAGACAGCGAGAGAAGTAGAATTGGAGCTCCGGATGGAGGAGAAAGTGAGGCAGAAGATGAAGGATGAGAGGGAGCTAGAAATGCAGCGGACGCAGATTGAAGAGAAGAAGGCTGCTAGGCATAGGGAGTTAGAGATGCAGCAGAGGAAGATAGAAGAGGAGAAAGCTGATAGACAGAGGGAGCTAGAAATGAAGCAGAAGAAGATCGAAGAGGAGAAGGAAAGGTTAAAGCAGAAGGATGAAGAGGAGAAAGCTGCTAGGCAGAGGGAACTGGAGGTGAAGCAGAAGAAGATCGAAGAGGAGAGGGAAAGGTTAAAGCGGAAGGATGAAGACGAGAAAGCAGCGAGACAGATGGAACTGGAACTGCAGAGGAAGAAGATGGAGGAAGAAAGGGCAATAAGGGAAATAGAAGTTCAAGCACGGCAAGCCGAGTTAGATCTCAAGAGACGAAGGGATGAAGCCGAGTTAGAGGCAAGAGAGCGAGAGCTAATCATACAAGAGAGACAAGCCTTAGATGAAGCAGCGCATAGGAAACGCTTGATTGAGGTGGAGGAAACGAAGCATGTCCACCTTGAGCCGTTGGGAGAGAACGACGACGTGGACGCTTTCATCGCCCAATTTGAGCGTGTAGCCCAGATGTGCAAGTGGAGCAAGACCTCATGGCCCACACGTCTGATGTCTCTGCTGAGAGGAAAGGCTAGAGAAGCGGTGATGCGGTTAAGTGCGGATGAGTTAGGCGACTATGATCAGATAAAGAGCGCCCTGTTAAGCCACTTCAGGCTAGATGCTGAGGCCTACCGAGAAAAGTTCAGAAGCATCAAGAAGGACGCTGCTGAGACTTTCGGCCAGATGCTGGGAAGGATGAAGCGGTGGTTTTCCTCTGGTGTGCGGCAGCGGGCAAGGATGAGAGTGTGGCAGAGGATGTAAAGGATCTGCTTTTCCAAGAACAGTTTTACCAGCTGCTGTCCCCAGAGTTCACGATCGAGGTACGGAAGACATGCCCGAAAACTGTTCAACAACTTGCAACGGAAGCTACTGTTTTGGCAGAGGCCAAAAGACTGGGGAGGAAGGCGAGGCAAGACCGAACAGTTAACCAGCCCAACCTGGGTAATAGGCGCGAAACAGTAGGGAGCCAGCCCACACAGAGATCCCAACAGAGTGATGGTGCACTACAGCAGCTGAACAGGAGATCAGAAGGGCCTAGATCGACCATAGTTTGTTTCAACTGCAAGAAGCCAGGCCACATCGCTAGGAAATGCCCTGAGCCCCATTCTGTTGGAGCTGTTCATTGTTGTGACCAGCCCCAAGCTCGAGTAGTCCCTACGTTGTGTCGCCCATGCGCTGAGCAGCGGTACGAGCCTGCGTGCATGGTAGAAGTTAACGGGTCTCCGGCCAATGGATTACGGGACACTGGTGCCGGACACACCGTAGTGGCCAAATGGTTAGTACCGGCAGATGCGTACACAGGAGAGACAGTCCCAGTAGTGTTGGCTGAATCCAGATGTAGGTCTGTGTTACCTGTGGCGGTAGTAGAGTTGAAGTCACCATTCATCGCAGGGAAGTTGGAGGTTTTGGTCATGAATAGCCCTGTGCAGGAAGTCCTGATCGGAAACTTCGCAAAGAGAGTAGGAGATCCCGGTTGGACACGTGTGCCTGTATACGCAGACCCGGCGCTGGTAGGGGCAGTGCAGACACGCGCGCAGAGAGCCAGGGAGCAGCAAGAACCTGTACCACTGCCCGTCGAGGAATGCGTTCTGAACACCTCTACCCAGCAGTTAATTCAGTTGCAGGACCAGGATGAAACCTTGAGGAAGGCTCGGAGTGCGTGTGAAGCAGGGACGCACTTCCACACCAAGTTTGGACGAGTCGAGTACGCTCGGAAGTCTGGTGTACTGGTCCGGCGGTTTAAGGGTCCCAAGGACGTAGCGAGTCAGATCTGCGTCCCAGCTGAACTACGGACCACGGTGATGAAGCTAGCCCACGACGTACCCATGTCTGGTCATTTAGGTACCACCCGAACCAAGGAGCGAGTTGGTCGCCATTTTTATTGGCCAGGCATGCATGCTGACATTCGTCGGTACTGCCAGTCATGCTTCCAGTGTCAGCGTACTGTGGACAAGGGAAGAGTCTCAAGAGTTCCCCTCGTGAGGATGCCACTGATGCGTGAGCCGTTCGAGCGGGTTGGGATGGACATCATTGGTCCCATCGTTCCAGCATCCCAGAATGGGTACAGATACGTGTTGGTGACGGTCGACTTTGCAACAAGATATCCGGAAGCAGTCCCTCTTCGCCAGATCACGAGTGAGTCGGTGGCAGAGGCAGCGTTCAACATGTGGACACGAACGGGAGTCCCTGGGTCGGTACTGACTGACAGAGGAACCCAGTTTACTGGTCAGATCATGCAGGAGGTCTACCGACTATTAGCCATTCGGGGTCTGACTACCACACCATACCATGCGCAGTGCAATGGATTGGTGGAACGCTTCAACGGTACTCTGAAGCGGATGCTGCGCAGACTATGTCAGGAGAAACCAGGTGATTGGGATCGGTGGATACCAGCACTGCTGTTTGCGTACCGAGAGGTCCCACAAGAGAGTACCGGTTTTTCGCCTTTTGAGCTGCTATATGGACGCCAGGTGCGCGGGCCGATGCAGATATTGAGAGATCTGTGGTTACAACCGGAAAGGCAAGAGCTCCGTACAGCGGCAGAATACGTCGTCAACTTGAGGAACAAGATAGCTGAGTCATGCGAGCTGGCAAGGGAGAACTTGGCAAGGGCAGCGTATAGGTACAAGCGACATTTTGACTTGAGGGCGAAACCCAGGAAGATAGCTGTGGGGTCCAGAGTACTAGTACTTCGGCCGACCAAGCAGAACAAATTGGAACTGGCATGGAGGGGTCCCTATACAGTACTAGAAAGAGTGGGTGAAGCAGATTACCGCATAGCAGTAGGGGGAAAGACGAAGATTTTCCACGCAAACCTACTAAAGTCATTCATCGAGCGCGCTGCAGATCCAACAGCCTCGGTAGCTGCGGTTGTTGTGCCGGAGGAGCCTGAAGAGGAAACAGTAACTCCCTTGATGAGCAAGGACATTCCTACCATTCCCTTGGAGGCCACAGAAGGCCCTAAAGATGTGGTAGTACTTACTGAAGACCAGCACTTTACTAGGAAGTTGCACGAGTTAGTGGCCGAATTCAAGGAAGTACTGACTGATGTGCCCTCATGCACAAACCTAGAAACGTGCGGCATCAAGTTGACGTCAGACATCCCTATCAGGTCGAAGCCATACCCAATGCCTTTTGCGCAACGAGAGACAGTTAGGGAGGAGGTCAAAGCCATGATCAGGATGGGTGCGATTGAGCCATCGACGTCGCCATACTGCTCACCCATCGTACTAGTTAAGAAGAAGGATGGGAAGATCAGGTTTTGTGTGGACTTCAGGAGGTTGAATCGCATCGTACAGTTCGATGCTGAACCCATGCCGGATATCGAGTACCTGTTCGCCAAGCTTGGAGAGAAGAAGGTGTTCAGTAAGATCGACCTCGCTAAGGGGTATTGGCAGATCCCGATGAGTAGAGAGGACCGCGCGAAGACTGCTTTTGCTACACCGGAAGGACAATTCCAGTGGAAGGTTATGCCATTTGGACTGTGTACCTCAGGGGCAGTGTTCACGCGCATGATGAGAAAGCTATTGCAGCCACTTGAGAGCCCAGATGTCGATAATTTCATTGATGACATCCTGGTGGCCACAGTTGATCAGGATAGCCATATAGAGGTTCTCAGGCGTGTTTTCCAGAGACTCAAGGAATGTTCTTTGTCAGCCCGGCCTTCAAAGTGTGAGCTGGGAGGAAGGGAAATCACCTACTTAGGGCACAGGATAGGTGCAGGGAAGATATGGCCTGAGCAGGATAAAATGATCCGCATTTTGGATGCGCCTAGGCCTGAGACCAAACGACAAGTGCGGGGATTCCTGGGATTAGTGGGGTACTACAGGAAATTTGTGCCCCGGTTTGCTGACATTGCCAAGCCCCTTACTGATCTCACTAAGGGAACAACCAGGCAGGTGAAATGGGACGACGAGTGCGAACGTGCGTTCCAAGCTCTGAAGCAGCATTTCTGCCAACCTCCCGTCTGTAATTTGCCGGTACCAGGTTTGACATTTGTGCTCCAGACTGACGCATCAGAAATGGGAGTGGGAGCTATACTGTGTCAGCAGTACCCTGAAGAGATGCGCCCTGTAGCATGTGCCAGTAGAAAATTAAGCCCTGCAGAGCAGAATTACCCTATAGTAGAGAAGGAGTGTCTGGCAGTGGTGTGGGGAATACAAAAGTTCCAGGTGTATTTGTATGGGACTCCCTTTATTGTCCAGACAGATCATTCCCCACTCCAATACTTAGAAAAGATGAAGTCTGTTAGTGGGAGAATCACAAGGTGGGCACTGCAGCTGCAGCCATTTCAGTTTACGGTGCAGGCAGTGTCTGGAAAGGACAATGTGGCGGCAGACTTCTTGAGTCGCTTGCCGTAGAGAAAGAGAGAGAGAGAGAGAGAGAGAGAGAGAGAGAGAGAGAGAGAGAGAGAAAACCTGAGGGTTCCATTAACCTGTGTCGTGAGAGGTTGACATTGTCGAAGCTATGCATGTGTTATCTTTGGTAGAGAATGGCGTAGCAAAGTGTTACTGAGGGTGTGGTATTTGTAGCACATGTTACACAGCAGTTGTGCGTAATCAGAGCACCCTCAGTTATGAAATTTATATGTAGTGCGTAGTGTAACGGCTGCCATAAGTGCCTGCGTTAAGGTCGTGTGAGGCAGAGTTAGTCCAGGTTGATTAATGTAACCTGTGGTTGTTGATGTATTTAAAAGTTGATGTTGTTGGGATGGAAGTTTTGGTGTGCATCAAAAGTAACAGTAGGACAGAATGAGTGATAGAGAATTGGATTGTTATAGGTAGGGTGTGGCCAAAACGCCGATCGAGTGAAAGTTGTTGTTGGTTTTAACCTGTAGTTAAAACTTAGGCAGGGGGGTGTGTCACCGATCGGCGGGTACTAAACTAGTACGTCCACGTGTTTAAGAGTAGTGGTGGTCCAAGATAGAGAGCGTGTGCGAGTATGCGTGCGAGTGTGTGTGTGTGTGTGTGTGTGTGTGTGTGTGTGTGTGTGTGTGTGTGTGTGCGTGCACGCGCGCTCGCGCGTATGTGAGGTTGGGGTTTAGTTAGCTAGGGTTAGGCTAAGTTCCTCGGGGCTAGGTAGTAGGGTTAGGCTAGGTAGGGGGGCAGGTGAAGTAGGACATACAGTATTTTGCCTTCCAGTCTTCATTTATTGAGGGAGTGGTAGGAAGAAGTTGGTTTCGTTCCCGACTGTTACCCTTTTGTTACTTTGGTTCTACACCAGAGAAGGCGGGGCAGGATATCGGTTGTTGTTGTGTTGTCAAGTCTTTGAGTTGTTGTGGTAAATTGTCGTGTTGTTGCACGAGCAATAACTAGTCCGTTGGTCAGGCGTGTCAGCTCTGCGGAGGGATACACTGCTCTGACCAATCGTTGTTTTGTGTGGTGAGTAGAGTTCGCTTGATTCCGACCAGGGCGGAATGCGTTGGGGTAGCTTCACTTCGGTCCCTGGTGTTCGTCGGAGTGGACGTACTCCTTGTAGGTGCGGCGGCAGCGCCGGTAGTTTTTGAAGAGTGACTTCGAGTCATATAGTTAGTGCCAGGTCCTCGTCGGGTTTGGGTGCCCTTGGCCTGTGCTGAGTCGGTGTCGTCCTTGTTGGCAGCCACTGTCAGCCAGTTGCAGAACTGGTGTGGTTGATCGTCTGTATGTCCAGGTTGGTGATCTGTTAGGTTCGTTGTGTTGTAGTTCGTCGTGTTGTCTTGTATTATGGCGAGTTGTACTGTAGTTGTCTCATGTTGGGATTAGTTGTATGTGTTCGTTGCGTATACTGGTTGTCTGGTATGATGTCGTCTTGGTTCCGTGATTGAAATTTGTTGTCAGCCGGTTTGAGTTGTCACCTTTTTCCTGTATATTTTTGTAAGTAATGTACATAGTGGTTCCTGAGTTGGATTTTCTCAGGACAGTTTGGCTAGACAATGTGGGTTCAATATAATGACCGTTGATGGACAGTGATGTAGATATTGTTTGTGGTTAGTTCATGGTAATGTCAGTGGGTTCAATAAGAGGGTAGTACGAGGTTGCATTTGGTTGAGGATCATAATATGAGTCAGGTGCAGATGTGTCTGCGTGAATCATAGAGAGGTTTGATGATTGTGCTCAATCTCAATTGTAAATAGTAGGAGTTCGTTGAAATTGATTAACGATTCTGGAGTTGACCTGCACAGCATTGGAATCGGTTAACTGTGTAGTAGGGCTAAGGCCAATTTGTGGTCGAGTGGTTTATACTGGAGTACGGTCGTGACTATTCAACTTATATTGGTGTCTTGTCACTTTCGTTACGAGTTAGGGTTCTCGATGCGGGTGTCGTGCGCGTGCAGACTGTATCGGTGGCGTACGCATTTGGTACAGGACAGTGAGTCCATATGGTTAGAAGTTTTGTAAGAAAGTGACAGTCGTCACACGTGCAGGGATGTATGTATTTGTGACAGAACGGGGTTGGAGACAGATATCTTGGGTTGTGGGGAGGCAACCCAGTTATGAAATTTAGTAGTCGGAAAGAAGGGGAAGGTAAAGTTTAAGGCGAGTAGCTTAGCAGTTGATAGGATAAAAACGGATGATGTGCAGCATGTAATATTGTATGAAGTGTGGTTGTGTTGGCATAAGAAAGATTAACCACTGGGTTATCTGACAAGAGATGACATGAGAGTGAGGTGCTGGATGGAAATTTTGGCGAACAAATCATGTTGTTTTTGATATATGATTATAATTGACAGTGCAAAGAGGGGTAATAATGTGAAGGATTGTGGCTGCGAGCCGATTCTCTTGTGTGAATATGCTGGAACTGTGAACCGCTAAAAATTGATAAGTTTTTTTTGTTTTGTTTTTTTTTCCCTCTGAGAGATGTGTATTACTACTGGTTATTGTGTGGAGACATTTCCTTGTGAAATTGGCCATTTCCTAGATTATTTAGTATGTCCTAAGGGGGCCCGTGGAGTCCGTGTTGGATCGCTTAGATTGGTTTATTTCTCCGAGAATTGGGTGTGATTCATAATTTCATATGTAATAACGTGGATTGGCTCAGGGAGAGTATTGTTTTACCGCTGTTGTAAGGGTTGGCAGGAAATGGGTCTGATAACCCCAAAGTGAGTAATGGGTTGGGGGATGTGTTCGAAATTCAAGGGGTCACTCTCATGCCCGAGTGGGAAGTAGGCAAGGGAGATGGAGAGTTAAAGCTTTACCAAGTAGCCTATGTGCCTTGATGACTCGGGTAGTAGCAACACTACAGTAGTGGCCTACAGTTGTGTCAGCAGGTATCCTGTTCCGTTCTGAGGCTGGGGGCCAGATCACCGCAGTTCTACTGTACTGCCGCGTGCCGGCAGGTGAGCGGCGCTTTCCAGTGCCTGTTGTTTCCCCGGGAGAGGGAGACCACCCAGGCCGTCTGCCTTCTGTGGGGCAGCTCTCCTCTGGCTACCGGTGCTCTTCCGGGAGTTCTCCGGCACTGGTTCCTCGTCCCTGTTTAGGCGTCCTGTGAGAGGGCGCTGCACCAGGCCTTTTCCACCCTTGGTGTCCGGCGGGGCCTTCAGAGGAGGAGGCGTCCTACGAGCCCCGGACCCGTCGAGAGGGCGTCTGGTGTGTGTGCGTTGGGTGTCGTGCCCATCGCGGGGAGGAGTCAGACTGCGGGAGGCCACGGTCAGCGCCGGGGTGCAGAGTCTTCGGGGAGGGTGTCGGCCCGCGGAGGAGCCATGGACAGAGCCGGGGTGCAGAGTCTTCCGGGGAGGTGTCAGCCTGTGAGGGGCCACGTACAGCGCCGAGGACTGGAGCTTTCCGGGCCGGGATGGGTTGTCCCATGTTTGTGATAGAAGGGGTGTAGCGTTAGGTAGTAGGGTTAGGGGTGTTAGCTACTGCCTCCTTTTAGGACGTAGTGGCCGGCACAGTGTAGGGTACTTGTCGTTGCCTCCCTTAGGGACGCAGCGACCAGTTTGGTAGTGGTCCCGGGTTAAAAGAGAAGGGTGAGTCCTGGGGAGAGGTGTGGGTGGTAGCGGTCGTTAAGAGATTAGAGTCCCTTTGGTAAATCCTTGTCCCTAGTAGTTAGTCACCACGTGTGCGGGCTATCGCTGTGTCCCCAGGTCACAGTGATATACCGCAACTGGTGTTTTAGGTTAGGTTAGGGTCTTCCAGGTCGTTATAGTAGAGTAGGGTGAGTCAGCGGGAATTGGGATACTTGTGTGCAGTTGTGGATGTGCGTGAGTGGTGGCGCCATGGAGTGTGTGTGAAATAAAGAAGCGTGCGTGATTGTAAAACTGTGTTAGTGTGCTGTGTTGTCTGACCTAGTGTGTGATAGGCGTGGGTAGGGGTGGTAGGGTCGTCCGGCTTAGCGACCGTGACAGTGAGGATATAAATTCGGTGTGTGTAAAAATAACTAACCAAGACGGGAAACCAGTTGTTTGTTCTGATTTGTTAGTAGTGCTCGAGATAGAAGATTAATCAGAGAGAAAGTTTAAATGTGCGGTTCTAGAGCAGGAAAATTATTTCGCCCGCGATTAGATTTGTTTAATTTTGTAGGTTTTTAGCTATTTTTTTTGGCCGAGAGAATTTGATTATGTGAAAAGTGGGGTTTGCGGGCGAAATAAGATTACTGGACGAGACCCGACATTAAAACTTTCTCTCCATGGAACGAGTAGTGGGCCCTGTGACGGTACAAAGTGTCCGCAGAAACAAAGTGTCCGCACGCGGACACTTTTTTCCCTGCGGACACTTTGTACCGTGAACTGACATTCAAAGTGTCCGCAGAAATCCTGCGGACACTTTGTTCCGCGAGTTGACATATAACTTACAAAAGCGGAACAAAGTGTCCGCAGCCGTTTCAGCCTCAGTGTGAGTGGGTGAATGTGCACGTACACTCCCATGCGCGTGCGTGCGTGCGTGTGTGTGTGTGTCACCGATCGGCGGTACTAAACTAGTACGTCCCCGTGTTTAAGAGTGGGGGTGGTTCAAGATAGAGAGCGTGTGCGCGTGTGTGCGCGCGGTGTGTGTGTGTGTGTGTGTGTGTGTGTGTGTGTGTGTGTGTGTGTGTGTGTGTGCGCTCGCGCGTATGTGAGGTTGGGGTTTAGTTAGCTAGAGTTAGGTTAAGTTCCTCAGGGTTAGGTAGAAAGATTAGGCTAGGTAGGAGGCTGGGGAAGTAGGACATACAGTATTTTTGCCTTCCAGTCTTCATTTATTGAGGGAGTGGTAGGAGGAAGTTGGTTTCGTTCCCGATTGTTACCCTTTTATTACTTTGGTTCTATACCAGAGAAGGCGGGGCAGGATATCGGTTGTTGTTGTGTTGTCAAGTCTGTGAGTTGTTGTGGTAAATTGTCGTGTTGTTGCACGAGCAATAACTAGTCCGTTGGTCAGGCGTGTCAGCTCTGCGGAGGGATACACTGCTCTGACCAATCGTTGTTTTGTGTGGTGAGTAGAGTTCGCTTGATTCCGACCAGGGCGGAATGCGTTGGGGTAGCTTCACTTCGGTCCCTGGTGTTCGTCGGAGTGGACGTACTCCTTGTAGGTGCGGCGGCAGCGCCGTTAGTTTTTGAAGAGTGACTTCGAGTCATAGTTAGTGCCAGGTCCTCGTCGGGTTTGGGTGCCCTTGGCCTGTGCTGAGTCGGTGTCGTCCTTGTTGGCAGCCACTGTCAGCCAGTTGCAGAACTGGTGTGGTTGATCATCTGTATGTCCAGGTTGGTGATCTGTTAGGTTCGTTGTGTTGTAGTTCGTCGTGTTGTCTTGTATTATGGCGAGTTGTACTGTAGTTGTCTCATGTTGGGATTAGTTGTATGGTGTTCGTTGCGTATACTGGTTGTCTGGTACGATGTCGTCTTGGTTCCGTGATTGAAATTTGTCAGCCGGTTTGAGTTGTCACCTTTTTCCTGTATATTTTTGTAAGTAATGTACATAGTGGTTCTGAGTTCGATTGTCATGTGACAGTTTGGCTAGGCAATGTGGGTTCGATATAATAACCGTTGATGGGCGGTGATGTAGATATTGTTTGTGGTTAGTCTATGTTAATGTCAGTGGGTTCAATAAGAAGGTAGTACGAGGTTGCATTTGGTTGAGGATCATCATATGAGTCAGGTGCAGATGTGTCTGCGTGAATCATAGAGGGGTTTGATGATTGTGCTCAATCTCAATTGTAAATAGTAGGAGTTCGTTGAAATTGATTAACGATTCCGGAGTTGACCTGCGCAGCATTGGAATCGATTAACTGTGTAGTAAGGCCAAGGCCAATTTGTGGTCGAGTGGTTTATACTGGGGTACGGTCGTAACCATTCAACTTATATTGGTGTCTTTTCACTTTCGTTACGAGTCAGGGTTCTCGACGCGGGTGTCGTGCGCGTGCGGACTGTATCTGTGACGTTCGCATTTGGTACAGGATAGTGAGTCCATAGGGTAGAAGTTTTTGTAATACAAGTGACAGTCGTCACACATGCAGGGATGTATGTGTTTGTGACAGAACGGGGTTGGAGAAAGATGTCTTAGGTTGTGGGGAGACAGTCCCATTATGAAATTTAGTAGTCGGAAAGAAGGGGAAGGTAAAGTTTAAGGCGAGTAGCATAGCAGTCGATAGGATGAAAACGGATGATGTGCAGCATGTAATATTGTATGAAGTGTGGTTGTGTTGGCATAACAAAGATTAACCACTGGGTTATCTGACAAGAGATGACATGAGAGTGAGGTGCTGGATGGAAATTTTGGCGAACAAACCATGTTTTTGATATATGATTATAATTGACAGTGCAAAGAGGGGTAATAATGTGAAGGATTGTGCCTGCGAGCCGATTCTCTTGTGTGAATATGCTGGAACTGTGAACCGCTAAAATTGATGGTTTTTTTTTGTTTTGTTTTTTTTTTTCTCTGAGAGATGTGTATTACTACTGGTTATTGTGTGGAGACATTTCCTTGTGAAATTGGCCATTTCCTAGATTATTTAGTATGTCCTAAGGGGGTCCAATGGAGTCCGTGTTGGATCGCTTAGATTGGTTTATTTCTCCGAGAATTGGGTGCGATTCATAATTTCATATGTAATAGCGTGGATGGGCTCAGGGAGAATATTGTTTTACCGCTGTTGTAAGGGTTGGCAGGAAATGGGTCTGATAACCCCAAAGTGAGTAATGGGTTGGGGGATGTGTTCGAAATTCAAGGGGTCACTCTCATGCCCGAGTGGGAAGTAGGCAAGGGAGATGGAGAGTTAAAGCTTTACCAAGTAGCCTATGTGCCTTGATGACTCGGGTAGTAGCAACATTACAGTAGGGGCCTACAGTTGTGTCAGCAGGTATCCTGTTCCGTCCTGAGGCTGGGGCCAGATCACCGCAGTCTACTGCCGCGTGCCGGCAGGTGAGCGGCGCTTTCCAGTACCTGTTGTTTTCCCGGGAGAGGGAGACCACCCAGGCCGTCTGCCTTCTGTGGGGCAGCTCTCCTCCGGCTACCGGTACTCTTCCGGGAGTTCTCCGGCACTGGTTCCTCGTCCCTGTTTAGGCGTCCTGTGAGAGGGCGCTGCACCAGGCCTTTTTCCACCCTTGGTGTCCGGCGGGGCCTTCAGAGGTGGAGGCGTCCTACGAGCCCCGGACCCGTCGAGAGGGCGTCTGGTGTGTGTGCGTTGGGTATCGTGCCCATCGCGGGGAGGAGTCAGACTGCGGGAAGCCACGGTCAGCGCCGGGGTGCAGAGTCTTCGGGGAGGGTGTCGGCCCGCGGAGGAGCCACGGTCAGCGCCGGGGTGCAGGGTCTTCCGGGAGGTGTCAGCCTGTGAGGGGCCACGTACAGCGCGAGGACTGGAGCTTTCTGGGCGGGATGGGTGGTCCCATGTTTGTGGTAGAAGGGGTGTAGCGTTAGGCAGTAGGTTAGGGGTGTTAGCTACTGCCTCCTTTTAGGACGTAGTGGCCGGCACAGTGTAGGGTACTTGTCGTTGCCTCCCTTAGGGACGCAGCGACCAGTTTGGTAGTGGTCCGGGTCAAAAGAGAAGGGCGAGTCCTGGGGAGAGGTGTGGGTGGTAGCAGTAATTAAGAGATTAGAGTCCCTTGGGTAAATCCTTGTCCCTAGTAGTTAGTCACCACGTGTGCGGGCTATCGCTGTGTCCCAGGTCACAGTGATATACCGCAACTGGTGTTTTAGGTTAGGTTAGGGTCTTCGGGTCATTATCGTAGAGTAGGGTAAGTCAGCGGGAATTAGGATACTTGTGTGCAGTTGTGGATGTGCGTGAGTGGTGGCGCCATGGAGTGTGTGTGAAATAAAGAAGCGTGCGAGATTGTAAAACTGTGTTAGTGTGCTGTGTTGTCTGACCTAGTGTGTGATAGGCGTGGGTAAGGGTGGTAGGGCCGTCCGGCTTAGCGACCGTGACACTTTGGTGGAGATGCGGGGTAACATAAGGGGTTCTGGGTAGGTGATAGGTAGCTAGGAGGAGGTAAGGGGGGTGTTGTGTCCGGTGTGTACGTTGTGTGAAATGTAAGCGGGTGGTTGGTGGGAGCGTACCAGTACCCTGGGAGGTGGTACGTAGTGTCCCTGTTCACTTCAGGCAGGTTTCCATTGGCACTGGGCAGGGCACTTGTGTTGGTGTGAATGGGTTGGCGCTACCGTGTGAGTGAGGTATGAATGGTCAATAAACATTGAGTGGTTGTTGGAAGTGTGAGTGATTACACCGTACAGTGTAGGTGAGGTGCCGGAGGGTACCAGGTGTCTTGTGTCCCTTACATGTGGTATACCCCAGTGAGTAGGTAGAGTGGTACCCGGCCCGTGACTGTGCACACTGTGTGCTCGGATATCCTGTGGGGATTAAGGGCAGTGTAAGCCCAGGTGACTGTGTGTGGGAAGCACGAGGGTGCGCAGCGTTGTGGCATAGGGTATGCTGTGAGTGCAACTGGACTTGAGGGGTGCAAGTGCACTGTGATCGTGTGGGTGCGGCCTACCAGAGACAGTGAGGCCTGTGACTGTGGGTAACTGGTGCGCATGCACAGTGGACAGTGGACACACGGTGTCACGTGGTTCAGTCCGTGACCAGACAGTGCATTGGTAGTATTGTATGGGTTGGAGCCCATGTGGGTATATGTATGAGGTACACAAGTGTGGGTGGAGTTATGCTTGGTGCGTGACCCATTGAGAGTATTGTGTACTTGTGCTGAGTTGCTTCAGGGGCTAGTGCGTAGTCAGGAACCTCCAGTTGCGCTCAGATCGCATACTGTCCGTTGCTAGTTCTGTGGTGGTAGGGGTACCCTATGTCTAAACACACCCGAGCCCATCGCAGTACGACCCCGATAGTGTCATGGATCCACAGGCCCCTACGGCGGATACCAAACCTAAGGTTAGTGACCAGGGAGCGGGGGTGGATCGAGAACAGGGGACGGGGGCTTATGCAAAGTTTGCCAAGTTGGGAGCGGCGATGGGTTTAGCTGGGGGAGACCTCGCCAAGTTCGTCACAGACTCAGTACGTAATGAGGATGAGAAGACGGCGAGAGAAGCAGAATTGGAGCTCCGGATGGAGGAGAAAGTGAGGCAGAAGATGAGGGATGAAGAGGAGAAAGCTGCTAGGCAGAGGGAGCTAGAGATGCAGCAGAGGAAGATAGAAGAGGAGGAAGCTGCTAGGCAGAGGGAGCTAGAGATGAAGCAGAGGGAGCTAGAGATGCAGCAGAGGAAGATAGAAGAGGAAAAAGCTGATAGGCAGAGGGAACTAGAGATGAAGCAGAAGAAGATCGAAGAGGAGAGGGAAAGGTTAAAGCGGAAGGATGAAGACGAGAAAGCAGCGAGACAGATGGAATTGAAACTGCAGATGAGGAAGATGGAGGAAGAAACGGCGATAAGGGAAATAGAAGCTCAGACACGGCAAGCCAAGTTAGAGGCAAGGGAGCGAGAGATACTGATACAGGAGAGGCAGGCCTTAGATGAAGCAGCGCATAGGAAACGTTTGATTGAGGTGGGAGGAAACGAAGCATGTCCACCTTGAGCCGTTGGGAGAGAACGACGACGTGGACGCTTTCATCGCCAGTTTGAGCGTGTAGCCCAGATGTGCAAGTGGAGCAAGACCTCATGGCCCACACGTCTGATGTCTCTGCTGAGAGGAAAGGCTAGAGAAGCGGTGATGCGGTTAAGTGCGGATGAGTTAGGCGACTATGATCAGATAAAGAGCGCCCTGTTAAGCCACTTCAGGCTAGATGCTGAGGCCTACCGGGAAAAGTTCAGGAGCATCAAGAAGGACGCTGCTGAGACTTTTGGCCAGATGCTGGGAAGGATGAAGCGGTGGTTTTCCCTCTGGTGTGCGGCAGCGGGCAAGGATGAGAGTGTGGCAGAGGATGTAAAGGATCTGCTTTTCCAAGAACAGTTTTACCAGCTGCTGTCCCCAGAGTTCACGATCGAGGTACGGAAGACATGCCCGAAAACTGTTCAACAACTTGCAACGGAAGCTACTGTTTTAGCAGAGGCCAAAAGATTGGGGAGGAAGGCGAGGCAAGACCGAACAGTTAACCAGCCCAACCTGGGTAATAGGCGCGAAACAGTAGGGAGCCAGCCCGCACAGAGATCCCAACAGAGTGATGGTGCACCACAGCAGCTGAAAGATCAGAAGGACCTAGATCGACCATAGTTTGTTTCAACTGCAAGAAGCCTGGCCACATCGCTAGGAAATGCCCTGAGCCCCATTCTGTTGGAGCTGTTCATTGTTGTGACCAGCCCCAAGCTCGAGTAGTCCCTACGTTGTGTCGCCCATGCGTGAGCAGCGGTACGAGCCTGCGTGCATGGTAGAAGTTAACGGGTCTCCGGCCAATGGATTACGGGACACTGGTGCCGGACACACCGTAGTGGCCAAATGGTTAGTACCGGCAGATGCGTACACAGGAGAGACAGTCCCAGTAGTGTTGGCTGAATCCAGATGTAGGTCTGTGTTACCTGTGGCGGTAGTAGAGTTGAAGTCACCATTCATCGCAGGTAAGTTGGAGGTTTTGGTCATGAATAGCCCTGTGCAGGAAGTCCTGATCGGAAACTTCGCAAAGAGAGTAGGAGATCCCGGTTGGACACGTGTGCCTGTATATGCAGACCGGCGTTGGTAGGGGCAGTGCAGACACGCGCGCAGAGAGCCAGGGAGCAGCAAGAACCTGTACCACTGCCCGTCGAGGAATGCATTCTGAACACCTCTACCCAGCAGTTAATTCAGATGCAGGACCAGGATGAAACCCTGAGGAAGGCTCGGAGTGCGTGTGAAGCAGGGACGCACTTCCACACCAAGTTTGGACGAGTCGAGTACGCTCGGAAGTCTGGTGTACTGGTCAGGCGGTTTGAGGTCCCAAGGACGTAGCGAGTCAGATCGCGTCCCAGCTGAACTACGGACCACGGTGATGAAGCTAGCCCACGACGTACCCATGTCTGGTCATTTAGGTACCACCCGAACCAAGGAGCGAGTTGGTCGCCATTTTTATTGGCCAGGCATGCATGCTGACATTCGTCGGTACTGCCAGTCATGCTTCCAGTGTCAGCGTACTGTGGACAAGGGAAGAGTCTCAAGAGTTCCCCTTGTAAGGATGCCACTGATGCGCAGGCCCATGCAGATACTGAGAGATCGGTGGTTGCAACCCGAGAGGCAAGAGCTCTGCACAGCTACAGAGTACGTCGTCAACCTAAGGAACAAAATAGCTAAGACGTGCAAGTTGGCAAAGGAGAACTTGGCAACGGCAGCTTGCAGGTACAAGCGACATTTTGACTTGAAGGTGAAACCCAGGAAGAGCTGTGGGGTCTAGAGTACTAGTGGGAGGATCACAAGGTGGGCACTGCAGCTGCAGGCATTCCAGTTTACGGTGCAGGCAGTGTCTGGAAAGGACAATGTGGCGGCAGACTACTTGAGTCGCTTGCCGGAGAGAGAGAGAGAGAGAGAGAGAGAGAGAGAGAGAGAGAGAGAGAGAGAGAGAGAGAGAGAACCTTATGTTCCATTTACCTGGGTCATGAGAGGTTGACATTATTGAAGCTATGCATGTTATTATCTTTGGTAGAGAATGGCGTAGCAAGGTGTTACTGAGGCTGTGGTATTTGTAGCACGTGTCGCACAGCGGTCGTGCATAGCCAGAGCAGCGTCAGTTATGAAATTTATATGTAGTGCGTAGTGTAACGGCTGCCTGTAGTGCCTGCATTAAGGTCATATGTGGCAGCGTTAGACCAGGTTGATTAATGTAACCTGTGATTGTTGATGTATTTAAAAGTTGATGCTGTTGTGATGGAAGTTTTGGAGTGCATCAAAAGTAACAGTAGGACAGAATGAGTGATGGGAAATTGGATTCTCATAGGTAGGGTGCGGCTAAAACGCCGATCGGTGAGAAGTTGTTTTTTTTAACCTGTAGTTAAAACTTAGGCAGGGGGGTATGTCACCGATCGGCGGTACTAAACTAGTACGTCCCCCGTGTTTAAGAGTGGGGGTGGTTCAAGATAGAGAGCGTGTGCGCGTGTGTGTGCGTGTGTGTGTGTGTGTGTGTGTGTGTGGTGTGTGTGTGTGTGTGTGTGTGTGTGTGCGTGTGTGTGTGTGCGCTCGCGCGTATGTGAGGTTGGGGTTTAGTTAGCTAGAGTTAGGTTAAGTTCCTCAGGGTTAGGTAGAAAGATTAGGCTAGGTAGGAGGCTGGGGAAGTAGGACATACAGTATTTTTGCCTTCCAGTCTTCATTTATTGAGGGAGTGGTAGGAGGAAGTTGGTTTCGTTCCCGATTGTTACCCTTTTATTACTTTGGTTCTATACAGAGAAGGCGGGGCAGGATATCGGTTGTTGTTGTGTTGTCAAGTCTGTGAGTTGTTGTGGTAAATTGTCGTGTTGTTGCACGAGCAATAACTAGTCGTTGGTCAGGCGTGTCAGCTCTGCGGAGGGATACACTGCTCTGACCAATCGTTGTTTTGTGTGGTGAGTAGAGTTCGCTTGATTCCGACCAGGGCGGAATGGCGTTGGGGTAGCTTCACTTCGGTCCCTGGTGTTCGTCGGAGTGGACGTACTCCTTGTAGGTGCGGCGGCAGCGCCGTTAGTTTTTGAAGAGTGACTTCGAGTCATAGTTAGTGCCAGGTCCTCGTCGGGTTTGGGTGCCCTTGGCCTGTGCTGAGTCGGTGTCGTCCTTGTTGGCAGCCACTGTCAGCCAGTTGCAGAATGGTGTGGTTGATCATCTGTATGTCCGGTTGGTGATCTGTTAGGTTCGTTGTGTTGTAGTTCGTCGTGGTTGTCTTGTATTATGGCGAGTTGTACTGTAGTTGTCTCATGTTGGGATTAGTTGTATGGTGTTCGTTGCGTATACTGGTTGTCTGGTACGATGTCGTCTTGGTTCCGTGATTGAAATTTGTCAGCCGGTTTGAGTTGTCACCTTTTTCCTGTATATTTCTGTAAGTAATGTACATAGTGGTTCCTGAGTTCGATTGTCATGTGACAGTTTGGCTAGACATGTGGGTTTCGATATAATAACCGTTGATGGGCGGTGATGTAGATATTGTTTGTGGTTAGTCTATGTTAATGTCAGTGGGTTCAATAAGAAGGTAGTACGAGGTTGCATTTGGTTGAGGATCATCATATGAGTCAGGTGCAGATGTGTCTGCGTGAATCATAGAGGGTTTGTGATTTGTGCTCAATCTCAATTGTAAATAGTAGGAGTTCGTTGAATTGATTAACGATTCCGGAGTTGACCTGCGCAGCATTGGAATCGATTAACTGTGTAGTAAGGCCAAGGCCAATTTGTGGTCGAGTGGTTTATACTGGGGTACGGTCGTAACCATTCAACTTATATTGGTGTCTTTTCACTTTCGTTACGAGTCAGGGTTCTCGACGCGGGTGTCGTGCGCGTGCGGACTGTATCTGTGACGTTCGCATTTGGTACAGGATAGTGAGTCCATAGGGTAGAAGTTTTTGTAATACAAGTGACAGTCGTCACACATGCAGGGATGTATGTGTTTGTGACAGAACGGGGTTGGAGAAAGATGTCTTAGGTTGTGGGGAGACAGTCCCATTATGAAATTTAGTAGTCGGAAAGAAGGGGAAGGTAAAGTTAAGGCGAGTAGCTTAGCAGTCGATAGGATGAAAACGGATGATGTGCAGCATGTAATATTGTATGAAGTGTGGTTGTGTTGGCATAACAAAGATTAACCACTGGGTTATCTGACAAGAGATGACATGAGAGTGAGGTGCTGGATGGAAATTTTGGCGAACAAAACCATGTTTTTGATATATGATTATAATTGACAGTGCAAAGAGGGGTAATAATGTGAAGGATTGTGCCTGCGAGCCGATTCTCTTGTGTGAATATGCTGGAACTGTGAACGCTAAAATTGATGGTTTTTTTTGTTTTGTTTTTTTTTTTTTCTCTGAGAGATGTGTATTACTACTGGTTATTGTGTGGAGACATTTCCTTGTGAAATTGGCCATTTTCCTAGATTATTTAGTATGTCCTAAGGGGGTCCAATGGAGTCCGTGTTGGATCGCTTAGATTGGTTTATTTCTCCGAGAATTGGGTGCGATTCATAATTTCATATGTAATAGCGTGGATGGGCTCAGGGAGAATATTGTTTTACCGCTGTTGTAAGGGTTGGCAGGAAATGGGTCTGATAACCCAAAGTGAGTAATGGGTTGGGGGATGTGTTCGAAATTCAAGGGTCACTCTCATGCCCGAGTGGGAAGTAGGCAAGGGAGATGGAGAGTTAAAGCTTTACCAAGTAGCCTATGTGCCTTGATGACTCGGGTAGTAGCAACCATTACAGTAGGGGCCTACAGTTGTGTCAGCAGGTATCCTGTTCCGTCCTGAGGCTGGGGCCAGATCACCGCAGTCTACTGCCGCGTGCCGGCAGGTGAGCGGCGCTTTCCAGTACCTGTTGTTTTCCCGGGAGAGGGAGACCACCCAGGCCGTCTGCTTCTGTGGGGCAGCTCTCCTCCGGCTACCGGTACTCTTCCGGGAGTTCTCCGGCACTGGTTCCTCGTCCCTGTTTAGGCGTCCTGTGAGAGGGCGCTGCACCAGGCCTTTTTCCACCCTTGGTGTCCGGCGGGGCCTTCAGAGGTGGAGGCGTCCTACGAGCCCCGGACCCGTCGAGAGGGCGTCTGGTGTGTGTGCGTTGGGGTATCGTGCCATCGCGGGGAGGAGTCAGACTGCGGGAAGCCACGGTCAGCGCCGGGGGTGCGAGGTCTTCGGGGAGGGTGTCGGCCCCGCGGAGGAGCCACGGTCAGCGCCGGGTGCAGGGTCTTCCGGGGAGGTGTCAGCTGTGAGGGGCCACGTACAGCGCCGAGGACTGGAGCTTTTGGGCCGGGATGGGTGGTCCCATGTTTGTGGTAGAAGGGGTGTAGCGTTGGCAGTAGGGTTAGGGGTGTTAGCTACTGCTCCTTTTAGGACGTAGTGGCCGGCACAGTGTAGGGTACTTGTCGTTGCCTCCCTTAGGGACGCGCGACAGTTTGGTAGTGGTCCGGGTCAAAAGAGAAGGGCGAGTCCTGGGGAGAGGTGTGGGTGGTAGCAGTAATTAAGAGATTAGAGTCCCTTGGGTAAATCCTTGTCCTAGTAGTTAGTCACCACGTGTGCGGGCTATCGCTGTGTCCCCCAGGTCACAGTGATATACCGCAACTGGTGTTTTAGGTTAGGTTAGGGTCTTCCGGGTCATTATCGTAGAGTAGGGTAAGTCAGCGGGAATTAGGATACTTGTGTGCAGTTGTGGATGTGCGTGAGTGGTGGCGCCATGGAGTGTGTGTGAAATAAAGAAGCGTGCGTGATTGTAAAACTGTGTTAGTGTGCTGTGTTGTCTGACCTAGTGTGTGATAGGCGTGGGTAAGGGTGGTAGGGCCGTCCGGCTTAGCGACCGTGACAGTGTACGTACGCACGCGCGCGCACGTGTGTGTGTGTGTGTGTGTGTGTGTGTGTGTCTTAATTAAAAAAAAATTGTTTAACATTTGTTGACTACTTTTTTGTGCAACAGCGCACAAAGTTTAGATTATGCCACGTGCGCGCACCACACACACACACACACACACACACACACACACATAGACACATAACACACACACACACACACTCGCACGCACGCATGCACGCACACACGCACGCACGCACGCACGCACGCGCGCGCGCACACACACACACACACACACACACACACACACACACGCACTCATGCACGCGCATGGGAGTGTTCGTGTACATATTCACCACTCACACTGAGGCTGAAACGGCTGCGGACACTTTTTTCCGCTTTTGTAAGTTATATGTCACTCGCGGAACAGTGTCCGCAGGATTTCTGCCATGGCCGGCCTACGGCTGTCGGTTTGATTCTCCCCCCCGCCTCCTCCCCCCCCCCCCCCCTCCCTAATTACACCACGAAAACGATCAGATGCGGGCAGCACTACATTGTGGCCTACATCACATTGTCACAATATTTTTTCGAAATTCGATTTTACGTTCTTAACATTGCGTAAGAATCAGTGTTTTTCCTGGACTGCGAAGACAACACGTCATGCCGCGCGCGCGCGGCAGGAGAGAGAGGAGAGAGAGAGAGAGAGATTTCGTGCATCGTGACAGTAGTATACTGATCATCGACTTATTTTCAGCCTTATGTTGGGATTTGGTTGTGGTTGATTAATGTGGAAAATTTATGGATAGATTTTAGTATTGTATTGGATTTCTGTAGTGCTGATCTGTAAGTTATATTACTGACTTTTATTCCCCTGTTGTTGTTGATCTGTGTGCTGGTGTCCAGATTTATTGATGATTTTCATGTAAATTCTGTTTTGTGACTGATCTGTGCCCGGTCCAGATTTTTTTGATCGATTTTCATGTAAATGCTGTTGTGGTTTGATCGTGGGCTGTGTCCAGATTTATTGATCGATGTCATGTAAATGCTGTTGTTGTTGAATCTGTGTTGCTGTGTCAAGATTTAATTGATGTTCACATAAATTTGTTGTGGTTGATCTTGAGCGCTGTGTCGATTTATTGATTGATTTTCATATGCTGCGCTGAAATTCTGTAGTGATTGATCTGTGCGCTGTGTCGAAATTAGCGACAATGTTGGACGTTCTACAGATAAAATGGCAAGAGACAAGACGGGATCAATCTTTTATTCATGCGAACTTGACAAACCGTTAAGCTAGGTGCGTGCGTAAGTTTTTTTTAATCATCAATGAGGTATTCCTCTTTAGTGTAAGAAGTCTAAGTCTAAGCTGTCAATTCTACAGTCATCGAACCATGTATTTACTCTTGTCTGGATGTTTTTGCACAATGTTTTGTGGGTGCTTGTCGTGAAGTAAAGATGAAAAATTTGTGAAACTGCACATACTTATTTCCCCTTGTCCTACTCTCCCGTTTTTTCTTGAAAGTTGAAAAAAAATTTCAGCCAACACAAGATGTGAAATTTATTAATGTGGACAATATCAACAATGAAAGTAACTTAGACAACATCAACAAAATAATTCATTGAGACAACATCACCAATGAAATTTCGCTTTGACAATATCAACATGAAATTCATTTGTTAATATTAACAATGAAAGTATCCATACAACATCAATAATGATTTAATTTGTACAATAACATCAAGAAATTACTCTGGACAACATTACCAATGAAATTTATGTGCACAGCATTAACGGTGAAATTCATTTGGGCAACATCATTATGAAGTTCATTTGGACATCAACAAAATGCCCAGCAACATGAAAACATCTGTAATACAAATCACAAGAATGGCATACTATTTCACACTACCGGTTAATTGTTCGAATGCAAATTACAATGTACACAGTGCGAATGGGGATAATTTGTACCGCGGATCTGCTTTCATGGCACTGTGCATATTTTTCTTTCTTTGCTTTTTTCGTTTCTTAAAACACTGATTTTTTATCTCCCGATTATTCAGTAAATTTGTCCTTTGATTTCATCAACCCTTTTATGAAAAAAGCTCTATAACTTTCCTTTCTTTTTTGCTCATTTTCAGGATACTGTTTTTGTCCTGCTCTGTGCCGGATTTATGCATGTCGGTATAACTTGTTTAATTATTTGTTACTTTACTCTTAGCATTTTTTTTCCGGCGGTGTAGGATTTATTGATTTCATACACTATCATCACTTTCGCAATGGTTATAGAATATCAGACTATTTTGCTTTTCAACATATATACTGTTAAAAAAAAGTTAAGGACAACATTGAGAATGCACAAAAACTTTTAAAAATTCACAAAAAATTCAATTGTACCGCCTTTGTGGTCCAAACAAATTGAACCACACGCACAAATTGATAGTGAATGCGGCAACTGCAATTTTGTAGCACACATTTCTCACGCGCTTTGAAAAAAAACGTGTCGCGACTTGTCATTTTTGGAACAAATTGGGGTGAATTTCTGATGTGTTTGGGATCCGAGGAGCATGTGCTGAAATGCAATGCAACAGGCATGCCTCCACGTCGAAGACTGAACGAGCTGGATCGAGGAAGAGCAATAGGATGGCTCCCAAGAAGGAGTTGCAGTCCAGGAAGTGACACAGAGACTTGGGGTATCACACTCTGTTGTTATCAGACTCAGACAACGCTTTCAAGACACAGGAAGAGTGCAAGAACGACCACGCTCTGGTCGACCCAGAATAACAACACCACGAGAGGACCGATACATTGAAAGGCAAGCCACCAAGAAAGAACAGCAAGTGCAAACAACATCAGACGTCACCTAGAGAGCCACCAACACTGTTGTCAGTGATCAGACCATACGAAACCGCCTACACGCCGCTAACCTCCTTGCTCGAACGACCAGTCATAAGACCTCGTTTGACTGATGCCCACAGAGCAGCCACGCGAGTATGGTGCACGCAGCAGTGAGATGGACACATGAACAGTGGGCTAACGTGATGTTTACAGACGAGTTGCGGTTCTGCCTGGATCCCACGATAGACGGAACATGGTCTGGAGACGCCGTGGGGAGCGTTTTGCAGAAGAAGCTGTCCTGGAAAGGAACCGCTATGGTGGGGATCCGTTATGATTTGGGGCGGCATAAGCACATGCCACAGAACGGTTCCCAACAATGTGGCAGGGAACTTGAATGGTGTTCACTACCAAACTGAGATTTTGCAACCCCTGGTGCTGCCAGCCTTCAACAGCTTGGACCTCAGGCAGTCTTTCAGACGATAATGCACGGCCCATCGCACCAGAGCAGTAAACACGTTTCTCCAAGCTGCTGGTGTCAACAAATGCAGTGGCCCGCAAACAGCCCAGATCTGAACCCCATCAAACATCTTTGGGATGAGCTGGGCTGGAGACTGCAGCAGCGTCGTCCTCCTCCTGCTAACCTGGGTCAGCTGTTTGAGTCACTCAGCAGGAGTGGGTGCTGTCCCCAGGCCTTTCTGCGCACACTGGTGAACTCCATGCGACAATGCTGCCTTGAATGCCTTGCCAATAACGGGAGACACAGACGTTTATTAACCATGACATTGAACAAACACTCCTCCTGTGACTTTCAAATTTGGGGGTGGGAGTGTTTGTACTGTGCTCGATTCCAGTTTGGTGATTCCTCGGACTTGTCATTGTCTTTACACACTTTTTCACATATTCAATAAATTCTGTTACACTTGGAGATTGATCACTTCCCAATTTTCTTTTTTATAAGTCAGTGAAATGTTGGTCCTTAACTTTTTTTGAACAGTATATAATGGTTTTTAATGCTAACTTTAAATCAGCTTACGAAAGCTTTAAGGGTTGACCGTAATATCAATGTATATGACAACTTTTAGTGTTAGCTGTACTATCAACTAGTGTCACAGCTTTCAGTTTTAACTATGTTATCAATATGTGTCACAGCTTTCTGTGCTAACTGTATCATAAAATATACGTAACAGCTTCAATGTAAAGTATTATTTTCAACAAGTGTCACAGCTTTCAATACGTAACAGCTTTCATGTAAAGTATTATTTCAACAAGTGTCACAGCTTTCAATGTTAACTATATCATCTATATGTGTCACACCTTTCAGTGTTAACTATATTATCAATATGTGTTAACTTTATTATCAACCTGGTGTGCACACCTTTCAGTGTTAAACGTATAATCAATATGTGTCACAGCTTTTAGTTGTAACTATACTATCAACTTATGTTACAGCTTTTAGTTTTAACTATATTATCAGCATGTGTCACAGCTTTTGGTGCTACCTATCTCATCAATATATATATATATTACTTTTAATGTTAACTATATTATCAATATGTGTCACAGCTTTTAGTGTTCACTATATTATCAACATATGTCACAGTTCTCACTGTAGAGTGTATTTTCATCATGAGTCCAGCTTTTAGTGTTAACTACAGTACAGTATGCGTCACAGCTTTTAGTATTAACTATATCATCAAATGTGTCACAGTTTTTAGTGTGCACTGTACTATCAACACATGTCCACAGCTTTTAATGGTTGCTGTACTATCAATTTTATGCGACATCTTTTAGTGTTAAGCGTATTAGCAACATTAGCTGTAGCAGCAATAGCAGCGTGAACTGTTACAGTAGTAGTAGTAGTAGTAGTAGTAGTAGTAGTAGTAGTAGCAGCAGCAGTAGTAGTTATAGTAGTGGTGGTGGTGGTGGTGGTGGGGTAGGAGCAACAACAGCATTAAACATTTCTAGTAGTGTCGTAGTAGTAGTAGAGGTAGAAGTGGTAGCTTGGAGCAACAGCAACAGCAGCATGAGCAGTTAAAGTAGTAGTAGTGGTGTTGGTTCCAATAGAATTAGAAATCAGAAAACGGAAGTGGGGATGGATTGGCACACCTTCAGAAAGTCTCCATCCAACATCACAAGACAAGCCCTTGAATGGAACCCTCAGGGCAAAAGAAAAGTGGGAAGACCAGACAGACATGACGAAGGAGTACCGACGCGGAAGTGAAGGCCGCCGGAATGACGTGGGCCGAGCCGAAGAAGATCTCCCAAAACCGTGTCCGCTTGGAGAGTGTGGTTTGTGGCCCTATGTTCCCAGGGAATTCAGAGGACTAAGTCTAAGCCTAAGTGGTGGTGGTTAGGAGCAACAGCAGTAACGATCAGCAGTGTTACTTCATTTCATTTCCTGCTGTTCCTAGCTAAAAAAAACAACAAAAAAACAAACAACAAAAACAACAACAACAAAAACCGCCAGACAGTGAATCGGGATGAGTTAAGAAGATTCTTTGGAAGTTTGGGACACAAAAAAAAGCTCACGGTAACCTTTTTTCTCCTTTCATGAGGACACGGGCAAGGTTACAAAAAATGGGATCTGTCAGACCCTTTCCAAGTGAAAAATGGAGACAAATGATGGAATGGAGTGTCGGACGAAAGAGTAAAATAGATCTATTCCATGTGAAAAACAGAAAACAGTGGATCCATTCCAGGTAAAAAAAAACCGGGGGTAAAATAGATCCATTCCAGGTGAAAAACAGAGTAACAATGGATCCATTTCAGGTCAAAAAACGGAGTAAATAGATCCATTCCAGGTGAAAAACAGAAGACAATGGATCATTCCTGGTGAAAAACAGACAACAATGGATCTATTCCAGCTGAAAAACGGAAACAATGGATCAATTTCAGGTGCAAACAGAGTGAAATAAACCCATTCCAGGTAACCCCCCTCCCCCCCCCCCCCCTCCCCCCCCCCCCCCCCCCCCCCCCCGAAAACAATGGATTCATTCCAGGTGAAAAACAGAAAACGATGGACCCATTCCAGGTCAAAAACAGAGTAACGTTGATCCATTCCAGATGAAAAACAAAGTAAAATGGATCCATTGCAGGTATAAAAAAAACAACAGAGTAAAGACATCCATTCCGGTGAAAAACAAAAACAATGGATCCATCCAGGTCAAAAACAGAGTAAAATGGAAGCATCCCAGGTCATCCCAGGTGAAAAACAGAGTAAAATAGATCAATTCTAGGTGAAAAACAGAAAACAACGGATCCATTCCAGGTGAAAAATAGAGTAATATGGATCTATTCCAGATGAAAAACAAAGTAAAATGGATCCCACTGCAGGTGAAAAACAGAGTAAAATAGATCCATTCAAGGTGAAAAAAACAGAACACAATGGATCCATTTCAGGTGAAAAACAGAGTGAAATGGATCCATCCCAGGTGAAAAACAGAGTAAAATAGATCATTCCAGGTGAAAAACAGAACACAATGGATCCATTTCAGTTGAAAAACAGAGTGAAATGGATCCATGCCAGGTGAAAAAACAGAGTAAAATGGATCCATTTCCAGGTAAAAAAAAAAAGAAGAGTGAAATGGATCCATTGCAGTGAAAAACAGTAAAATGGATCCTTTGCAGGTGAAAAGTGCGTTATCAGCCCTCTTTAAGTGAAAAGTGAAACAGATTCATTCCAAGCCAAAAAATGGAGTGAAATGGATCTTTCCAATGTGAAAAACAGAGTGAAATGGGCTCTCACCAAGTGGAAAGTGAAGTGAATGGATCCAATTCAAGTGAAAAATGGAATGAAATGGATCCATTCCAAGTGCAAAATGGAGTATCAGATCGATTCCAAGTGGAAAATAAATTGTGGAAAATAGATTGGAGCAAGACGTTGCTTTGACCCCACTACTTTTCCATCTTATTAACAAAATCTTAACTTCTCACTATTGTTATGTAATTTGCTCCCTATTTTCACTTATTCACTTCTTTTCTATCAACATCGTCTCATCATCTCTCATCATCACCATCATCATCATCATCATCATCATCATCATCATCTATATCATTATGATTACGATTGTGATTATGATCATGATCATGACTGATTCTTCTTCTTCTTCTGCTGCTGCTGCTGCTGCTGCTGCTCTGCTGCTGCTGCTGCTCTGCTGCTGCTGCTGCTGCTGCTGCTGCTGCTCCCCTCTCCTCCTCGTTATTGTCATTACTACTACACTACTATACTACTACTACTACTACTACTACTACTACTTACAATCATCATCATCATCATCATTATCATCATCATCATCATCATGATTGTCGTTCTCGTGGTTGTTTTTGTTGTTGTTGTTGTTGTGTTGTGTTTTCATCCAGTTAGCATTATATTCATCACTATTATCTTGATTTTCACCACTATCATCACCATGATGATGGTGCAAAAATAACTTTGTCATCGTCTGAGCAACCGTTCCCCACAATAATCAAACACACACACACACACACACACACCAACACACACACACACCACACACACACACACACACGCGCGCGTACATGTATGCCAACACACAGGTATACACAATATATGTATACATATGCATGTAAACAGGGGCGTGGTCACAGAAGCCCACAGAAACACACACACCACACGCGCACGCGCACGCGCGCGCGTGCGTGCACAGACACCATGTGCACTGACACACATACACACGGGCCTACCCCACTCGGGCACACACACACACCACACACACGGCAAACACACACATATACACGCGCGCGCTCGCGCGCGCGCGCGCACGCACGCACGCACGCACGCACGCACGCACACCACCACACACCGCACACACACACACACACATCATACTTGCGCATGCACACACACGTGAACCACACATAGAACAGTGTCGCAGACAATGTTAGGCAGGTACCCATTCTGACCAGCGCGTTGGGCTAATGCACATGCCAGACATCTCTTGAGTGGTATCTATGAATCCTTTCGTATTTGTTATTGATTCATTTATCATCAGCTGTACATCCTATGATTTATGGTATTGTAGTGTAGCAGACTTGATGTAGCGTATATAGACTAGTCTGCAGGATTGACACCTCTTTGATGAACTGAACTGGAACTGCAACATCTTTCAGACCATTGACATGACGACAAAGAAACGAGGAGCCTTTCTTTGTCTGGCAACAAAGAAAACAAGAGCTTTTTGACATGACAACAAAGAAAACAAAGAGCCTATCTTTGACAGACAAACAAAGAAAAAAAAGGCCTATTCGAGGTTTGATATGACAACAAAAGAACACAAAGTGCCTTCTTTGACATGACAACAAAGAAAACAAAGAGCCTTTCTTTGACATGAAACAAA